>CARXXK010001249.1:0-42270 GCA_949089665.1 Macrosiphum euphorbiae | reverse complement strand
TTTATTTTATTATTATTTTATTATATTTATTGAGTATTATTTTATTATTTTATATTATTATTTTAAATCTAAGGTTGAACAATTTTATTTTATTTTAAAAAAATTTTAAAGTTCCTCACAATTTATTTTATTTAACACGAAAAATTCAAAGTTCTCAATAATTCCCTTATTTAATTTAACACGAATAATTTTTTTACTTATATAATATATACTATGGTCATATAATATACCATAGGAGACGAACAACGATTTTATTAATCTAAATACTCACAACAACACGGCGGGTACTGCGGGTGCTTCCATTTGCTTGGTTGTAATGTTGATTGTAGTAGGGTGTTATGTAGTTGTACAGGATTCTTCTCGGAGTTGTTGGCAGGTGATCAGTCTTCCAACGGTGATCCAGTGATGGATTTCCCTCCTTGATCGAATTTAGAAGATGAAAATTTTTCAAAAAATTTTTCGAAAATTTCGAAAAAAATTTTAAAGTGTTCTTCGGGTTTCTTCTAAGTATCTTTTGAGACACCCTGTCCACAGCGCCAATTTGTAACGTGCCCAACAGCGTTACTTGTTGATTTGGAAGCAATAATAGAACAATAACCTCTTTTGATTGTATTTATTGTATTTATTTTATAAACAGTTTTATGGAATTTATCCTAAGTCCAAATAATAAACTAAAAGCGAGTTGTGACTATGAGTATTTAGTGGTGTGACTGTCGAAATTGAGGTTGGTTGCTCGTCTGATGAACGCTTGTCCATCAGCTCTCCTCGATGGGTCGGTCCAGTCCCTTCCACAGATTCACATGACCACACATGGTCATCCTGCGGTTAGGCCTATCGTGGGATTGTCACACGGTCCTCGTTCTGGCTAGTTGTGGTGTCATTTAATATAACAGCACAAATCCTAATCTACAGTATTTTAGAATTATTTATATACGTAGTCATATATCTATTGCCGCGCGCCGTTCATGGTCATGAGCATTATTAGCTTCGCGCTGTATATATGATGTCGTCGCTCCACTACACACGTACTGTATACATGGTGCCAGCGACATTATTATTATTACTATTATTAACTTTTACGCGAGCAACGCTCGCGTATTACTATTATATTATATTTACGTGGCGCGTCTATTATATTATGATTACGTACATAATATTAGAATGAGATTTATATTGTTAAATAGTTATTTAGGAAATAGTCACAGCTCGCTACACGCTCATAAAAATTTAATTAGACTTTACTGTAGACATTTTTTTTCTGATAAAGTTAGACAAACTTATGAGGAATCTTGTATTACATTTTCAAATCTTGGATTTAAAAATATATTTTTTTATGAATTTATAACTCAAAATAATTTGCAAATTTTCGTAATTTTTACGTATTTGGTCAATATTTGAACTTTTTGCTTATAAAAAAAAAATGTGGTCATGACTTTTAATATTTTTTAATTGCTATTGTAACAATATATCAGGAGCCTTGCATTAATTTTTCATGCTTTCCACCCAATATATAAATGGAAACTAAAAATGTCCGTAAACAGCTCAAAATAAGTCCGGTATTATGTCGGTATTATTTATAGCAATTTATGGTTACCTATTTTTTTTTTTTTTTTCATTTGTATGTCCTGTTGACCACATTATTTATTATTACATGTTGATTATCACTGATATAATAATATGTACCTTAGCTACTATACCTTATTATCTACCAATATTTTTGTGTCTTAATAATTTATATTTACTTGTTACTTGTGGTTGTAACGTCACAGAATTTTAGGCCTTATTTAATATTATTATAGTTCCCCTGAGCATATTATTTTTCATTATTATTATTACTTATGATTACATTATGATATTATTATATTTATCGCGCGCCAATGCATAAATGACCACAATGTTACATAACACCTGACCCCGGCCCCCACAACCCGCAGTGTCCGCCCGCCAACAGGCCGCTGCCGTTGCCGGTCGTCACCGCCGGTCGCAGTTGTCGCGTCCGTCGATACGCACCGACAAAGCAGTCTGTTTTCCCAATTATTATTGTAAACGTCCCTATAATGCGACACTGACCTTCCCCACCACGTCAACATCAACGGCCACGACCAGCGGCAAGACAACATCAGCCGTCTTTACACACATTTTCCGAGACCGCTGAACGAACCAGACGTTTCGACTTTCGGTACCGTGACGCATCCCGAGTTTTCTACGACGACCACAACCGCGTGTCGACCACCATCACCTAACCTAACCATGTGTGAATATCATCTTATTGTTTTCATCGACGGGAACCAACCGCCATGATGGGCTAAGTACCGCACACGGGCCCGATGGTGGGCAAAGCTGCCAGTCAACCTCCGTGCCGCCGTCACCATCCGAGGCGGTTTGATCGACGACAAGATGGGCCATGCCGGCCGCGTGTGTGCCGGTGGTATTAACCAGCCCATCCAGTTCCTCGGTCAACAACACATCTCAAGCTCAACGTCGTCAGAGTAATACCTCCAAAATTTTCCCCCCTTCTTTTTTTATTTTTTGTCACTTAAAAGCACGATACTTGTGAAATGTGCGTTTCAGAACGTCCAGGTGTGGTTGCCATTGGGGCCTAGCGGGTAACCTCCTACGCGTTCACATACAGCTGGCGTAAAAAACCAGCTGTCCCTGTGCGCGTTTAAGTAGGGGGCCCCGGACCACACTTACAGACGTTCGACCTTTCATTTCCCCCCAAATCATTTAAACTGCCCCGGTAACCCTGTGGAGACCACCACGAGTAATGTGATGTGTCGATCCCCGTGGGCCGAGCGTTGTTTTTTTTGTTTCCCATGTGCCCTTTTATATTTTATACCTACTTGCCATGTGCCATGCTATATATTTTATTTTTGTTAAACTGAAAAATGTCAAAACCTTATTTAAATTATCTACAATCAAAAAACCTGTAAAATACATCCACATGATTACCCTAATATTGCTCTTATTATTTATTTTCATTAACTTATTTATTTTTTCTCTCTCTCTCCCCACATAAATCCTCGGCATTCAGTTTGCCGTTGCGTGTATCAAAGCCTGTGAGCTCCACCGACTTGACCCTCGGGTCTCACGCGGTGCGGCTCACAGGTCATGAGGAAAGTGTTCCCCTTTCGTCATGGGTGGTTTTGGTGGCCTTAAAAAGTCACTAACTCTCACATGGTTAATAATATTTATTTTAAATAAATGTATACCTATCAGCTATATGAGTGATTGGCGATTTTTTGTAGTTGATTTTTCGATTTTTTGAATAGATTTTTTTCATTCCGATTTAAATCGATTCAAATATAGATTCACCTACCTGAATCGCCTATCACTAGCACACACTTGTTGCCGCGTGCGCTGCTCACAAAGTTAACGCGTCGCCTCCTACGCTTCCGAAACCCAGTCGGCAATCCCCACAAACCCCCTCACTACCTTGTCTCATTACCATCACACACTTATCTCGACGATACCTAATATCTAATAGTAGATTAAATTACTTATTTGATGGCAATTATGCCAATAATATAATAAATTATATGTAGTAATACGTCCAGACCAGTAGTAACGCTGCAGGGAAAACGGTTATTTAGGTGGTGAAATGAAGAATAAAATCACGGGTTTTTAAACAACGGAATTTGCATTTTCTTAAATACGTAATAAAAGATCATTCAGAGGAGCATTTGGAACAACTTTGTAAAAAAAAGGCGTTAAATAATTTAAATGATACCTACCTACTCTAAAATACAGTAACCATTAAATATAATACAAACCACTCTCAGACAAATAAATGATAAATTAGGCAACGTGGTGACACTCAGGGAAGTATTTTGAAAAACTCTGAGAAAAAAAAATTTTAAAATGTTCAATAGTTTTGAACTTGGGGTTTTTTTTTTGTACTTTGAACAATGAATATACATTTCGAGGACAAATTTGGAAACACTAGTGATCTCTTTACGGAAGTGTTATTAGTTTCATATAAATTTAACAATTTTATTGCAGTACCTAGGTACCTACTGCTGAAAAATACTCACTTTTATAAATGATCCATTTAATATTGCTTAGGTACCTTATTCGATAAATTGTCAAAATATGTATAATACAATAACTATTTTAAGTACTTTCACACGTCGACACTTTTCAATTAATGTTTCCATCACTTTAATGATAATATTTTGTACAAATATCAAATGAACGAACGGTATAAGTCAGGGGCGGCCAAACTTTTTTTGGTCACTATCTACTAAAAATATACTTCACCTTTGAGGATCGACTTTTATAGAAATTGTTTTTATTATTGAATAAGTGCATATAAACATACAATAAGTATTATTAACTAACTAATAATTACTGAAAATAGTATAATAATAAATAATAATTTCTAAAATCTAATTAGATAAGTTTAATTAACATATTATTTTGTTGATCTGAACATTGTTGAAGTGTGGCATTGCATGTCGATGACCAATTGGTCGTAATCTGGCGAATAGTTGCCAACTGCTAATCGAAGACATTACTCCAAATTGTCATCAGAGAGCGTAGATCGGAATTCTGTTTTTATCATTTTCATATGAGAAAATGCTGTTTCGCACAAATAAGCACTGCAAAGCTACATTCCTCAAACCCGGATATTTTTCTTCACTCAGTAAATTCCAAAAATTTGTTTCAGAACCTCGATCTTTGAGGAATCTATCTGATTTAGTTTTTATAATTTCAGATTACAATTTTTTAGAATCCATATCAAACAAATTTCTTATTCGTGTAGAAATATTTTCAATATTGTTTGTTTCGGAGAAAGGAAAAGACATAAATGAAATACCTAATCGGCTCTAATTTCTGAACATCTTTAAATCGTCTTTCAAATTCATTGTACACTTTTTCAACCTCAGAGCAATATGTATATTTCCACTTCCACTGTAATTTTTCTAATTGCTTTTTACGTACTTCAGTTTTAGGAGGGAAATCTATATCAAATTTTGAATGCGTAGTTCTAAAATGTCTTTCTAGATTACCTTTTTTTGTTGTGGATATTGTTATTTGACATATCAAACATGCACTTGTCTTTCAACATTGTAAAAAAAAAAAATCGTTATCCGTAAAAACTATATATGAAAGATAGCAGTATAGGTACTCCAACAGAGGCTAAAATATTATATTTTTTGTACTACGAAATTTATATTAAACTTTTAGTTACCGTGTGGGGCTTTGCCTCTAACAATAATATTATTTTATTTTTAAAAGAATAAAGGTACCTACATTCACTAACTATTGTTTGATAATTATTTGTATTATATAACGTATCGAGCATTCGAAATATTTTTATTTTTATTTTATAATATTATAAATATTTTAAATATTGTATCTATAAGTAAATTTAAAATTCGTTTTTTCGTCTAATTTATGAAGAAAAAACTGTAAAAAAAGTTACTAGTTATTACATATGGTCCCAGAAACACTTTTGAATTTCGTATTCCACACTTAGTATTTCGTACAACACACAATTTTAGTCCTTGATGCTACGAGCAAACGTTTTTAAGTTTAACTTTGGTATAATATACCATGGGTTTTCAATTTTTTAATCATGGATTCATGAAAATAAATTTTATATTACAAATAAAATGAATCTAAAAGAACGACAAATTACGAGGTGTTTTACGTGATTTACGAACATTAAAATTAACGTGCCGAACGCCACAAATTGGTTATACGAATACGAAATGTACAATCATTATATCGTAGATTATGGTAAATAATATTAATGTCAAAAAATCTAAATTATGTTTTTATTAAAGATACAAGGTTTCCAAAATATGGATATTACATCCATACATATCAAACCATACCCTACATACAGATTGTAATTTAAAAACTATTCATGATGAAACTAAACATTTTTATAAAAAATCTCATCATTGTCTACCTTCCCATTCAAATCCTCTCTTCAAGAATTATCATCCCTTACAATCCCAGGTAGCCCCCCAAAGGGTGACTCAAACATAAATGGTGCAGAGATTTATTACATTAAATAATAATAATAATAAAAAAAAAAATACTAATATAATTAAGTCATACAAGATCTAAACCAAGTCGAAAGTGTCATCAGTGGGTGGCTTCTTTCCCCAAATTATGAAATTCATGTTATTTGTTTCCCTCTTATCTCACATATACTCATTATGTCTTAGATGTAGATTGTATAAATTCTTCTAAAAATATAAAAAAATATTATGTTTTTATTCGATTTTATATTTTTTTATTATGTTTTTATAAAAAATACTAGCTGCCCTTGTGCCTCGATTCCGGGAGTTGTGGAAGTCGTCTCCGGCGCCTTCGAGGTGGTCTAGTTATCGTTTCACTGGAAATTCGAAAAGAAATTAAACCGTACCGAAAACTGTGACTTGGAGTGTAAAGTGGTCTTTACTCGTCTGGTGTAATACCGTGCCCCGCTGTATGCCCGGTTCTGTTTTGTTGACTGTATAAGAAATTAGGAATTGCGAATAATTGTAATCAAATGTCTAGCTATCAATCATCGCTGTATGCAAATGTATGAGTTATAGGGCATCTGCCATCTGTGTATGGCGGATTGGATACATGTCCCGTCGCATGCCCTGTCCTTTTGTGCGTGCAAAAAGGATAAATGCATAACGAAAACGGTAATTGTGTGTCTAGCTTTCAGTCCTCAACCGGTACAAATGTGTGCGTTCACTTGGCATACCTTCTAACGTCGATAGTCTGATATTGTATTATTGTAGGAGAAAATGTTAAAGCCGAATGTCAATTGAATAAAAAGGTTAAGTAGTCGATTTAAAGGCAACCATACTTCCCATGTATATAGGTGTCTGGTTGCGAACGACTTGTGCATACCAAATGAAATTAAAACGTTCCACAAAGCTAATTAAATGCTCTAAATTACTTATATAGACACCTGTAGGTGTGGCGTACCTATCATAACATTATTACTGTTCATAAGTACTTATTAAGTACAGTTAAATGAATATATGTGTAGCCTATAAAACATCAGTTAAATGTATCATGTTGTATATATGTGTGTTGTGCACATGCTTATAGTTTTTGGTTTTTAAAAGTGGTTTTAATACTATCAATCACAATCGTTTACAATTGTAGGTTTAATATAAGTAAGTAGTAATGTATAATGATAATAAAAATAATAAATATGAACATGGATTATTTGTTTATTAGTTCTATTTTTTACATTACAAATAATATATAATCAATTAGGTACTACTAATCAGTATTTGCATAATATTTTTACAATGAAAATTATTTGCGGAGGAAAAATATCTAATCATACCTCATTAAGTTTATTACATGTGAAAGACATTGCTAAGCAATACAAATTCAAACATACAATATAGTGTAGTTTAATGATGTTTAAAAAAATTAAATTGATTCTTGCGTCGACTGCAATACGTAGAAATCAAACATATTATACATACAACAAAATTGAAAATCTCTTACAAACCTTGGTCATAGTAGATATATGCTTTTGAAATTATAATAATTTGTGTATGAAACTTACTATTAATCAATTTAAATGTATATATACATATATATAGGTATATATAATATAGGTATATATATATGCATGTGCTACATCAATTACAAATTAACTGGTACTATTGGTTAATGAATAATACTAAAGACAATATTGATTGTTAACCAATGGCTTATTGTAGATAAGGGTTGCCTAAAGGTATATTGCAATAAAATAAGTAAGAAAAAAATTGAAACTTTTCAAATGTAGTTACTAATTAAACATGGGTAATGGGTATCAATTAATGTTATTATATTTATTTTAATATAACACATTAAACTCAATACAATTACAATTATAATAATAAATACAAATTATATAAAGTAGTATATAAATGATATGTATAATACATTTTTGCATGCCAACCACATAAAAATGATGACAAATAATACAATATTTTAAGGATTTGTTACATCATTTGAGTAACTCATTTGAATAATAATAATAATATATCACATGTATATGAAGTTTTCTTGTTTTGAAAATTGTTTGAATTATTTAAAAAAATAATATTAATATGTGTAAGCCAATGTAAAGGTTGGTATATATAAAAATATAAGGTGTGAATTTCAGTAATTAAACTTGGTAATACATATATAATATATATATATATATATTAGTATAACGTTACATGTATGTTTTAAGAAATTGACATTGTCTTAACAATCGACACACCAAGCTCCTACTAAAACTCTTAGCTTTTAAATGAATGTACTGCAAAATGTCTATCCAATTCGTGCATTCAAACTACTTATATAATATATATATTTTTAATATTACTGATATACATATTTTGAATAATAATGAAAGTATGTGCATTCTCATAACAGTGTAATGTACCTATATTTATTGTACATTACATTTGCTCAGGTAGGTTAATTTTTAAATTATTAAATTAAATGATTATTACATTGCAAAGGATATAGCATATATTTAACAGGGCTTAAATCCAAAAAAATAATACCGTTTACCGTTATATGGATATTAAACGTTATGACCAAATTACTGTTTAACGTTATATGATATTAAACGTTATGATCAATTTAGCGTTTAACGTTATATGATATTAAACGTTATGATCGATTTAGCGTTTAACGTTATATGATATCAAACGTTATGATCGATTTATCGTTTAACGTTATAAAGAATTTAAACGTTTATAAAATGTTCCGTTTAACGTTTAAACGTTTTAAATATTAATTATTTATAAATACATTACTAAGAAATGTAGAACCCGTTGAACGGGTTTAATACTATTTACCCAGACATTATTTATAAATATTTTCCACTTTTGTAAGAAAGCCTAAATATAATATTGATAATGCGTATTATTTCTTTGAAATATTTATGGCTATTTTAAACTTTCATAGTTCCATATTGTACATTTAATTAATTTTGATTAGTACCTAATATTAAAGTCACTTTATTATTATAGTCCTATCAAGCAACAGTTCTACAGGGGGGTTGTAAACTCGGCCCTAGGAAAAAACATTTCCAAAAGGTCGATGGTAAACTCGGCCCGGGTTTTTTTCAGGTCAAAATTATTTAGATGTAAACTCGGCCCCGATTTTTTTCAGGTAAAAATGATTTAGGTGTAAAAACCATCATTTTTCTTATAATATTTTTGAGAAACATTTAGCATTACCCGGAGGACACCACGAGGAGGCGGTTCTCATTATCCTTCAAAAATTATTTTCATTTTCATATTATTATTCATATAGTATGAAATTCGTTATTTAAATTCGTTCTTTTTTTTTTTAGTTTTTATATTTTGGAATTTAAATGGTCCATCTAGGCTGTTGATTTTAATGTACGTTTCTGTTTGTACTTCTTTTAATTTTGAAATGACGGAATGTATATTGGGGTGAGTGGAATTAAAACTTGAATTAAAATGCGCATGTAATGATCACATGCATTTGTTATTAAATACGTTTCAACTGATGCACTGGCCCACATTTCAGGCGGAAACATAGAATATGACACCTGACATTTTTGGGCCGAGTTTACAATCGATTTATTTTACCACCTGAAATTTCCAGGCCGAGATTACAATCTACCTATTTATATTACCTAAAATTGTCGGGCCGAGCTTACAACAAAAAAGGTAACTCCGGGCCCAGTTTACATTTGCCCTTCTACAAAACTAATTAAATTCTAATTATATTCTATAGATAGTTTTTAATATTTTCGTAATTTCCTTTGTTGTCTGACATGTTTGTTAAGATTCAACTTTTAATCGTTAATCGTTTTTTGTTGCGTTATTCGATATTAATTTTAATCGTTTATCGTTATTGTTCCGTTATCCGTTATCCATTTCAATCGTTTATCGTTACTGTTCCGTTATCCGTTATCCATTTCAATCGTTTATCGTTTACCGATATGTTATCCGTTATTCGTTTCAATCGTTTGTCGTTTACCGATATGTTATCCGTTATCGATTTCAATCGTTTTTTGAATCGTTTAACGTTATACTCGTAACGTTATGAAAACGTTTTGAAGCCCTGGCATATAATAATAATAGTAACATTTACAATTTATTAAAGCGAATATAATAATAAAGTTTTAGATGATATAGGTTTAAAACGGTGATAGGTTGGTGATAGGATAGGATAGGGTGGTATGTATTTATTAATAATATATATAAATCATGTACCTATAATACATTTTTGCATGCCAACGATATAATAAAAATGATGACAAATATTACAATATTATAAACATTGGAGGAATTTAAATTCAATTTATTATAATTTTATAACATATAATATGTAGGTATATGTAGTTTTCTTGTTTTGAAATTTGTTTGAAATATTGCAAAAAATTAATATGTGTAACCCAATGTAAAGGTTAGTACAGACATAAGGTATGAATTGAAGTAATTAAACTTGGTAATACAATATATTGGTATATATGAAATATATAGGTAATATTACATAACATGTATGTTTTAAGAAATTGAAATGTATTGAATTTATTGTAATCTTTTCATGTTTACTTATTATTACTTACATTATTATGTATGTAACGACATTGTCATAAGCAATCGACACACCAAGCTCCTACTAAAACTCTTAGCTATAATAGTTAAATGTACTGCAATACTCATGAAAAATGTCTATCTAATCCGTGCATTCAAACTACTTATATATTTTTAATATATTATTGAAATGCTCATTAATTGCGGCTTCCACAACGCCCGGAATCGACTTACACAGGCAGCTAGTAAAATATATAAAATTTGCATAGTGTTTGGGCCGAGACCGAAACAACGATAGTTCGTGTGCCCGGTACCGAAATACTTCATGCGCAAGAGCACTCACACACCGACCGATCTGTGTTGCGTATTAATATGTGTATAGCAACTCAAGAGTAGTGGACAGGATCGCCGAGCAAATACTCTGAGTGCTAGGTAGTGTGCCGTGAGTAGGTGTGTATGTGTGTGTGAATAATGTCAACACAAATTCAATGTTATTAATCTATATATATAAAAATGGAGACAAAAAATTCGAAATTGCATCAGTTGAGAACGGCTTGGCCGATTTTGCTCAAATTTTTTTTAAGATGTTCGTAATTGCCAGGTGAAGGTTTTTACGAAAGAAAATTTTTAAAAAGTCAACCGAATAATTAGAAAAACTGCAAAAACTATTTATTGATGTCTGGGATTTGAACTCGATACCGTTGTTTTTATTTACTCTATGGTGTATTATATTATATTGCTTGCTATTGGTTAATCGGGCATGTTTGTTGATTTGTATTATTATTTTTTGTAAATATATCTTATATATAAATGAATGACCAATGGGAAGAAGATACGCTAATTTAAAAAGGGTTAAATTTGGTTTTTTTTATTCATCGAATTTAGTACGGTTAGGTTAGGTTAGGATTTATAGGTAGGTAGGTGGAATTAAGTAAAAACGTCAAACTTGGTATAACTTTGGTACTTTTTGAGTTAAATCATACACTTACGTACAAACAGCACGGGGTCCGTGATCTACCGCAGGTAAATTACCTATCTGATAATGTACTGCTGCAATTCAGAATTTTTATTCCGGGCAACAGAAAAGTTAAGATAAATCTAGAACATCATACACCGAATATTAAATAACGCATTGAACAATGTTTGTGTCATATAGAGTTGGTACATTTAACGGGAAACGAAGTGCACGGGATCAGCTAGTATGTTATAATTATATTTCATTTTCATAAATTTTAATATAATTGTTCATCATTATGCGGAAGGCTCATTGGTGGTACGCTAAGGAAATCTTCTTTATAAAAAAAGTGGAAAGCATTAATATTAGCATTAGATATTAAATTTCAAATAATACAAAATAAATAAAATTATAGCCAATAGGCAAAAACAATATAATAATATTTTATAACAATCTATTTGAGCCGCTAAGAATTATATAAAGATAGCCAAATAGTTGATAATAAGTAATAACTAGCTATTTGAGCTGTAATATAATAATAATTAATATATAAAATAAAACTCACAATTTGACGGAGCGCCGCTGGCCAGCTGCTACCTAACCTTTTTTAATAGCAATAATATAGTAAAATAAATAACACACACAATATAACTATAAATTATAAACAAATGATAATGGCGATTCGCGCCTGTGCATTAACTATATAACATAGATTGGTGGTGATTCGCACCCTTTAAAAATAACAAAAATATGGAGCTTCGCACACGACAATAACAGCACGGTTCAATAATTATAATATATAAGACGATTTGCGCCTTACATAAGAATACTACAAAAAAGACGATTTGCGCCTGAAATTAAAAAACAATATAATATCAAACCGGCGACCGGTACACTCGCTTATAATACTGTGTCTTGATGACAGCGGTGAGCGCACTGATTGGATTGCTGCGGCCCTGTCTTATAATAATAAACACGCAGCCGGCGCGGCGGCGGCGATAATTTACATAATATTATATAATAATTCACAGTTGATACGGACAGTTAAACAGAAATAAAAACAATAATATAAATATATAGGAACAAACAGGTAACAGGTATGCGATTGCATTAGTGTGGTAAGCGGCCTTAACATATCAATAATGTTGTTGCATTTCGGGCGGCAACACATAGGTACGATAATAATAATAAAATTCAAAATAATAACATTTACAATTTATTAAAGCGAACAAAACATTTTAGAAGATTTTAAAAACAATTATTATGTAGTAGTAATGCAAAGAAAAAATTGAAAAAAACAGTTTTTTGAATTTTTGAATCTCGAGCACTTGAACCTGAATTTTAATAATAATAATAAAAAAAAAAAACTACTAATATAATTAAATCACAAAAGATTTAAACCAAGTCGAAAGTGTCATCAGTGGGTGGCTTCTTTCTCCAAATTTTGTCTTCGATGTAGATTGTATAAATTCTTATAAAAATATAATAAAATATTATGTTTTTATTCGATTTTATATTTTTTTATTATGTTTTTATAAAAAATATTTCAGCGGTAAGTATAGATATAAAAATTACCCATGAGACCGATTTTGATAAGATTATGCTCAATGTGGGTGATTTGGTCCAACTTAAAATATAGAATATATAAAACCAATACATTCATAAGCGCTCCGCTCAGAATCTAAAATTGAAGACCTGTAAAAAAGTAAAGTATCTTTAAAGGCGTGAAGCAGAAAATTATTTGAAATAATATAGCTAAGCAATATTTTTTAAGTATATAGGGTGTAACAGAAAGTGTTAATCTACGAAAAAAAAAATGATATACTTAAACGTATGGAAAAATTGTTAAAATTACGTGATTAGTAAATAATTTAAGAAAGATACTCATGTCAGCAAATTCCCCAACAAAAATATTTTGAAAAAAGTTAAAAATTAATTTAATCAAAAAAATTTAGATATTTAAAAAAATTCTAGACAAAAAGCTACTTGACTTGGATAAATGTTTTTACTATCAAAATTGTTCTTATAATCAGATTCACGAATTGGCTATTTTAAATAGGTATATCAAAAAAAAATTTTAATTAAATTTTAAATCTTTTATTTTCAGTGTTAAAATTTAAAATAATTTTTTGTACAATATATTTTCTAGGGCAAGTGTTTATAAATCTATATAATATATATATATATATATTTATATTATATAAAAGTAAGTGGCGGTTTCTATTATCCCTATGATCTCGAAAACTACCCGACCGATTGACTTGAAATTCAACATAGATATTCAGCTACATCTGAGGAAGGGTATACGAATATTTCACTTTGAATTTTTTTTTTTTAATAAATTAAGAATTCAGTTTGGTAATGTTATTTTTTTTTTATTTTCTTAACAAAATTTTCGGTGCTTTTAAAACTACTATAAAAATGAAAATGATGAATGGTAAATATAAACCACTCGATGTAGATAACAGTAGGATTGTTCCTTACTCTCCACTTGTTTCAAAAATAATGAAAGCACATATCAATCTTAAATCATGTAGTTCAGTCGTTGCAATAAAATACATATTGAAATACATTCACAAAGGGAGTAATCAAGCAATGTTTACAATCGAAAATAAAAAAGATGAAATTGAAGACTATCAATCTGGAAGATACATAAATAGTAAACCCAGAATGTTTTTATCTACGAATATTATTACATAATGTACGTGGTCCAACATCATTTAAAAATTTAAAAAGTGTTGATGGTATTGAATATGATACATACAAAGAAGCATGTCAAAAACTTGGAGTACTCAAATACACTATTGGAAAACTTAATTCAAGCCTTTTCTGATGGTATAGGTACCTTATATACCTTATACCCATTTAAATAATCCACCATACCAAAGAACACCATAAACTAAATCAAAACAACAAAAAATCTTGTTTTTGACACTCTTCTCTTATTCTGCAATAATTATTCATTAACTTTTCCTATATTAATCTTATTTTTTTGTTCTTCGATATCGTTCTTATCATGCCTTCTTTTCATTTTTGTATTTTTTATTTTGCTCGTAGTGGCTTCAGTGGCGTAATTTGGAATTAGTTCTGGGGTGGGATATACATTTATATTATCGTTCTAGTGGGGCAGGCTATACCCCCATACCCCCTTGACCATTAAATCTCATATGTCAAAATATTATATTAATTTATTATTTTAAATAAAATGAGGTAAATAGTATAATAATGGTTTTCAAAGACAATAAAGTAAACAATTAATGACCCCGGTAAGTTTTTCAAATTTGCCGCAATTCTAAAAAATTAGGAAATTAAATTTTATATTTTAGTTTCCACCTCAATTATTATACTTTTCCACTAGTCTACTACCCGATACCTATTTAGGGGGGTTTAAAAAGGGTGTATTATATCGAAAAAAATTACTTCACGGGAATAACTCTCAGGCTTTGTAGAATTGTCGGATTTTGATGACTATTTTTTTATCTGAAAGAAAAAGACTTCCTACAGGCCACATCGATCTCTGATTTTGTATTTTATTTCAAATAAATGTACTAAAAAATTTGTAAAAAAATGTTTTTTATCTCTTTTTTTTCTAGGCATATTATAAAGTTTGAGAATAAAATATTGAAAAATAGAGATCGATGTGGACTAAAGAATATTCCCCTCTAGTAATTAAAAAAAAATATGAAATGTGGTTGGTTCTATGAGGCGGTATCGTTATTCCCACAGAGTGTATTTTTGAGGACAAAATGGCATCGGCACTGGGCGCCTTAAATGTATTTTAAATTTTTCATAAATTATTATATCAAGTCAATTTTCCTTTTTGTTTTTTTCGCCAAAATATGCAGTAAGTCATCGGGGTTCAACTTATTAATGTCCCGATGCACTGATAACATTGTAAGTCCATTCAAGCATAACGGCTACGAAATAGGCTAAGAATATATGTACAAAAGGCAAAGCACACCTTTTCGTGACCGTCCTCCGAGCCCCCCGACCATGTCGTTTCCAGTCCATTGTATCTTACTTCGTGAGCTGTAGGAACAATTGTCTTGTCATATATTGTAATTATTGAACTATCGTAGTTTTATAGATACTAGTAAAATAAAAAAATCTCAACTATGATAATATCCATGAATTCTTATTTCTCATTTTAAAATATTTCTTATCTTAAAATCTTTTAAAACCAAGTGCTTACGGGAATTTAATTATGGTTATTCTAAAAAAAAGGCTTCTGGGGGAGGATATAGCACCATAATTCCGCCACTGAGTGGCTTATAAACAAACAGTTTCCATAGAAACATAATAATTATAAAATATACATTAAAATATTATATACATGAAGTCGTCTCGACCTGGTGACCGAGAAAGACATCAAATAGGGTTTTCATGTCGGTTCTGACCTTCCTCAGATGTAGCTGAATATCTATGTTGAATTTCAAGTAAATCGGTCAGGTAGTTTTCGAGATCATAAGGATAATAGAAACCGCCACTTACTTTTATATATATTATATTATATTTCTATTATCCTTATGATCTCGAAAACTATTTTGACTTGAAATTCAACATAGATATTCAGCTACATCTGAGGAAGGTCAGAACCGACATGAAAAACCCACTCGATGTCTTTCTCGGTCACCAGGTCGAGACGACTGCATGTATATATTTTAATGTATATTTCATAATTATTATGTTTCTATGGAAACTGTCCGTTTATAAGCCAATACGAGCAAAATACAAATACAAAAATGAAAAGATGGCATGATCGATAAGAACGATATCGTATTTTTTTATTTGTAAAAATTATATAATAATCTGTATCATTTTATCTATATATATAAAAGTAAGTGGCGGTTTCTATTATCCTTATGATCTCGAAAACTACCCGACCGATTGACTTGAAATTCAACATAGATATTCAGCTACATCTGAGGAAGGTCAGAACCGACATGAAAAACCCACTCGATGTCTTTCTCGGTCACCAGGTCGAGACGACTGCATGTATAATATTATATTTTAATGTATATTTTATAATTATTATGTTTCTATGGAAACTGTCCGTTTATAAGCCAATACGAGCAAAATACAAATACAAAAATGAAAAGATGGCATGATCGATAAGAACGATATCGTATTTTTTTATTTGTAAAAATTATATAATAATCTGTATCATTTTAATGCTTGAGGATATACGATGTTCTTTGTTTTTCCATTCGGACAATAAATGTAGAGATTTTTCGGGTCACCGCCTCTTGAACATGCTACATATAACTGTCCATGAGAGAAGCACATAGGATCAAGCAGAAGTCCCGTACATTTCAATGATTGACCTTGAGATTTATTTATGGTGAAGGTGAATGCAAGTTTTACCGGGAACTGTAATCGCTCAAATCCAAACGGCACATCACTGGGTTTAATAGGTATTCTTGGTATATATACGACTTCACCTTTTCCACATCCGGTTAATATTGTAGCTTCTATTACATTATTTTTCAAAGATTTTACACTTAAACGGGTTCCATTGCATAATTTAGGTGGATTAATATTTCTTAAAATCATGATAGGTGCTCCAATTTTTAAAGTTAATATATGAGGAGGTAAACCTGGTATTGTCAAAGAATTTAAAAACTCCATTGGATAGTGTATTGAATCTTCGGGATTGCATGCGGTATCAATTGATTTATATATTTTACTTTCTCCTGGGAGAGAGTTTAATATATCTTTATTAATATCATCTACTTTATTATTTGTCGGTGCAAGTATGGCTCTTTCACATATCCATTCATGATTGATATAATTTTTTTGCATATCAGGAAATACATGAGTTTTTAAAGATTCAATTGATTTTACAATATTGCAAAAATTTGATGGAAATTCCACAGTACCATCCGAATCTTCCTTCCATTTCCCATTACCAAGAAGTAGTAATTGTTCTGAAAAAGTTGATAGTGTAGGATCACCTGTTAAAAATACTCTCATTTTTTTTTTTAACATTATTATCTTTGTATGTTTCCAAAGATAAGATTTTTTCAAACATGCATCAATTTGGTCAGCAGGTATTCCATGTGTTATTACCGGTAATGTTTGTCGGAAGTCACCTGCTAAAATAACCACTACTTTTCCCATTATATATTTATTGTTATTCAAATGTTGTAAAGTTTTATGCAATGCCTCTGGACCTTTTTTATGGGCCATCGTACATTCATCCCAAATTATAAATTTTTAATTTTTAAGTAATTTACAAGTAGCAGGATTATCTATAATGTTACAATAAGGCTCCTCTGTTAAATTTAAATTCAGAGGTAATTTCAATGCTGAATGGGCAGTACGTCCACCATGTAATAAAGTTGCTGCTACTCCAGAAGAAGCTACTGCTAATGCAATTTCTCCTTTCTTTCGTATTTCCGCTAATATTAAATTTAATATAAAAGTTTTTCCAGTACCTCCTGGTGCATCTAAAAAAATTAAGCTTCCTTCGTCTATTTTAATAATATCCATAATTTCTTCAAATGCCTCTTTTTGATCATCGATTAGCTGCGATTTATTTTTATTGATATGTGTATTTAAATCTGTGACGTTGTATAATATTTCACGTAAGATTTCTGTCGGGAGTGATGTATTTTGTATTCGATTCGGTGAAGACAGTCCCCATTGTTTTAAAATTTTTCCAGATATTAACAAACATCCATCTTCTATGATTATGAGAGTTTCATTGAAGATTTCATCTGTATAATCTAAATTCTCACACATATTCAATTTTTGTTTTCGATATAATATATCTTCACTCATATTTTTTTTAAATTTGTCCCATAATTGCTGTGGATTTGATGGGACACATGATGTCAAAATGATTATAAAAAGCGATCTTATTTGACTTGATCGTTTTGTGTCATTTGCTTCTGATAATGCATCTTCCCAGTGTTTATCATCTTTAAGTAATAAAAGTTTTTGACATACTTCTCTGTATGTATCATATTCAATACCATCAACACTTTTTAAGTTTTTAAATGATGTTGGACCACGTACATTATGTAATAATATTCGTAGATAAAAACATTCTGGGTTATTTGGATGTATTGTATACATTCGACCTATAGTGTCAGTTTTATAGATATTAGGATATCCATTAACTGGACTTCCTTGCCTTCTCGTATTGAATTTTTTACTTGAATTATCCCATGTATAATATTTCGCAACATCGTAATAAAATAATGTCTTGGCAAAATTATCTAATGTACATAATTTAAAATAGGCGGTCAATGTGGTTTCTGGTGGTTGTTGAGCTTTTTTTTCTATATTTTCATCTGAGAAGTAAACCCGTTGTCCATTTTCAAGGTGTACGCTAAGATGAAATATAGATGGATATCGATCATGAATCGGGAAACCTAAAATTCGCCATATTGCTTCATTACTATTTATGTATCTTCCAGATTGATAGTCTTCAATTTCATCTTTTTTATTTTCGATTGTAAACATTGCTTGATAACTCCCTTTGTGAATGTATTTCAATATGTATTTTATTGCAACGACTGAACTACATGATTCAAGATTGATATGTGCTTTCATTATTTTTGAAACAAGTGGAGAGTAAGGAACAATCCAACTGTTATCTACATCGACTGGTTTATATTTACCATTCATCATTCTCATTTTTATAGTAGTTTTAAAACCACCATCCGTTATACTAATTCTTCTGTACAATGGATATCCTTTAGAATTTGTTCTTGTTTCATTAATCAGTGCTCGAGGATAATTACATTTGCATTTCCCTTGTTTCATACAGGGTGAATTGACATTTAATTCTCCACAAGGTCCATGTATCATGTGTCTTTTTCTGGATCTGGTAATTCAGCTGAAATTATGTTATCATATTGGTCTGGGTGTATTTTATTTTTCAACCATATTAGAATATGTGCGTGTGGTAATCCCCTTTTCTGCCATTCTATGGAATAAACCCATGCTACAACTTCGCCAAATATATTGCTTTTTGTTAATAAGTCCATCAATTTTTTCAATTTACATTTGAATACTCTCGCCACTAAATCATGTCTATCTCTTGCTTGCTGATGGGGTAACAAGTTATCTGTTATTTCAGGCCATTGAGCGTTACAAGTAAATGTCATAAATAAGCAAGGTTTTCCTTTTGTTTGCGCTATACAAAGAGCGTCTTGTGTGTACTCATGCATATGTCTAGGACTGCCTATAAAACTTGCAGGTTAAATGTATTTTTGTCCTATATCTTCAAGGTCTCCATCATTTTCAAATGCGTCTTTTAGATGAATATATTGATCAACCTTGAGTTTTGATTGATTAAATCGTATAAAACGTAAACGCTCATTTTCTATTTTTGCATACATGTCAACGATGAATTGATTAAATAATTGATTATAACGGAGTAAAAAATTTTCCGGGAATTTTCTTATCATTATTCTATATGCATAAAAATCCATTGCTGATACTTTTTTATCTGTATTTAAACCACTTGCTGGATTTATTTGTTTTAATTCAAAGTGATAACCGTCTTCACCCCTCCAAAACATTAACGGATATTGTAAAGCATCATAAGATTTATGAGTCTCTTGAACTCTCATATATTCATTACTCCGTTTCTGTAATATAATATCACGTTTTTTGAATTCATTGCCATTCATAACTGCTGCTACTTCGTTTATTGTTGGTAAATTGAAGCATCGTTCGTGTTCTCCTGTAGGTATTTTGTCAGCTTTTAAAACTATTTTACATTCATCTGTTGGCATGTTTTCTAACGCAGATTTGAAGATTTTTATCAACTCATTGTGTTCGTGTAAAATGTGTTGGATTGATTCAATAATATTGGCATTGACATTTGGAATAACATCGCATCTTTGTTTTGATTGAATTTCATTGTCTCCAATGAAATATATTTGTAAATAAGATGATTTACCATCAAGAGGTAGAAGCGACCCTATTCTATGATAAACTTGCCCTTGAATTTTAAAAGTTGTTTGATACCCTGGTTCTTTTTTTCTATCTGCACCAAATGAGGTCATGTTGAAACTTGAATTATATTTTCTAATATTATTTAAGAAGTGTTTTGATTCATTGGAAGTTCCAGCCAAATATGAAAGCAATGGTTCTATAGGATTATTCAAAAGTGGGAGTTTTATTTTACCATTCCCATAACATATGCCATTAGGCTCATCTTTAAATTTCAATGCTTGACAGTATTCACATTCAACATTTAAGAGACCAATTGACACGCGAGGATCATCATCGTAAGAAATAGTTGGATCATAATAAAATGCTTCATTTTCTAATTTTTTTTTAGCTTTCTTCATTCTTTCTTTGGTGCGTTTACTTATTAATTTCATTTGTGTATTATCTTCTTGCGCATTGTCAACATCTTCTGGCATAATGTCCTCATTCTTTATTGTTATTGAATTTTTGTGTTTTTTATATTTTTTTACAATTTGTGATTGTCTTCCGATATTTTTTTTCGTTTAACCATTTGTGCGTTTAACCGCTTATGTTTTATTCTATTAATTACGAAAAATAATTTAAATGACTTGTTTTAGAGTCATGACACACAAATTGCACAAGTTTGACCATAAAGATATCCAAATTTTGATAAATACTAAACGAATTTCCCTAGTATTTTTTGATACTTTTTAGAATATATACTCACATTGATTAAATTTACAGACTTTTTCTCGGAAAATTTATATCTAGTATAAATTAATGTTCTTCTAGTCTAACAGCCAGATGGTTTGAAGGTTGGATATTATTTATTTATTTATTTATTTATTTATTTGAATTTTTATTCGATCTATGGAAAAAGTTTGTTTATAAGCCACTACGAGCATAATAAAAAATACAAATATAATAAAAATATTTAACATGAAGAGAAGTCATGATATTAACAATACCGAAGAACAAAAAAATAAAAAGATTAATAATACAGATGATGATACAATGAAAATAGCATCACTGGTTGCCAATTCAAACGGGTAAGATTTTATTTATTAAATTGTTTATTAAATCTTTAATTACATTGAACTCCAATATTGGGTATTTAGATGGAAAGTTAAAGGGCGAGTTACAAATAAATCCAACGTCCGCATATTTAGAAATGCCAAAGGGGAGAGTAAAGTATTCAATGTAGATTTAATTGATGAAAGTGCTGAAATTCGATGCGTGGCATTTGGCCCGATGGTTGACAAATTTTACGATCAGTTTGAAGTAAATAAAACTAATTATTATGAAAAAATCACCAGCTATTATTTAAATGGATTAACACACATAATATGTAATATATTGATTTTTCAGATTAAAAAAATTTTTTCTATATCAAATGGGATATTAAAAAAAGTGAATACAAATTATAATCGTTTAGGACATGAATTTAAAATATTGTTGAATGACAAATCTGAAATAAAACAAATAGAAAAAGATATCAGTACAATAAAAAAAATGGAATTCGAATTCATTAAATTAAAAAATTTAGCTGATGTCAACAAAGATCAAACAATAGGTAATCCGGCGCATAAAGAATATTGAGGTACTAAAAACAATTAATAAAATAAATTTTTAGATATAATTGGAATCATCAAACATATCGGTAAAGTGCAAACTTCAACAACTGCCAAAGGAGCAATTTTAAAAATAAAAGAAATTGTGATAATTGACGACACAAAATCCAAGGTAAAAAAATTCAATCTGATAGAATTTTAAAACTAAATGATCTTATTACTTTTAGATATCACTTATATTATGGGATACTCCACAAATTGACAATTTTGAAGGAACTGTCAACGATTCAATAATATTAAAAAATGTTCAAGTATTTGATTACTATGGGGTCAAAAATTTGAGTCACCCTTCAATAACTTTAATAAATTCCAATATTGAGGAAGCAAAAAGGTAAAATATCCAAAGAAATTGAAATGGGATAAAAAAAAACTATAGCAAATTGTTTGTGCAGATTAACACAATGGTACGACAAAACAGGAAAAAAACAAAAAGATGATATTTACATTCAAATAAGCAGAGACCAAGAAGAAGGCTACGATTTTGTTAAATTTAATATGATGTATAATAAAGCAAAAAACACTATTATAGGTAAGATTCTCAAGTACTCGAATATGCAAACAGTAAAATAATAATGTTTATTTTTTAGACGTTATTGCCAAAATAGAACAAATTAAGGACACCGAAAACATAACATCCGTACACGGTGATCACTATGAGAAAAAAGAAATAATTCTCATAGATGAAAACAACAGAAAAGTATGATACCACCACTTATATTCTGGTTTTATATTTGTTTTTATTTCGTACTTTTATATCTCGTTTTTCAGATAACTTTAAATTTATGGAATGAAAAAATCAATGAATTCAAAGGAAAAAAAGAGGATATTATTGCAATTAAAAATGCCAAAATTGGAGAGTATAATTACACTAAAAATTTAACTTTAATCAATTCATCTAGAATGTCGATAAATCCCGGCGTTCCAGAAGCGACAAAGTATGTATATAAATCTATTTAATGATATTAATCATATTCTATTTTGATATTAAAAATTTACTACAATTTTCAATACTTATAAGTTATATTTGTAAAACAAATTATAGAAAACATTAATGAATGATTATTTCAGAATAAGAGAAGAGTGTCTAGAACGAAATAAAGACATTGAAGAATTAGATGAACCAATGTATACAAAAATTGGAAAGATTTTAAATCAGGAAAATCAAACAATAATAAGTAAGAATAATAAAAATTAAAAACGTTGTAATCATAGAAAAAAAAAGAAAAGATTTTAAACATAATTCTTTCAGATGTCATTGCAGTCGTCGAAAATATCGGAGACACTGATACAGTATTTGCAAAAGACGGAAGGGAATTTAAAAAAAAAAGAGATACAACTAATTGATAACAGTGATGAGGCAAGTGTAAATCAGAATAAAAAATCACAATAAATATTAATAATCCTCATGTTCTAGATTACACTGACTTTATGGAATGAAAATGCAGACAATTTTATTGCAGACAAGGACACAATAATAACAATAGAAAAAGCGAAAGTTAACGAATATCGAGAAAAAAAATGTTTGGCATTAATACAGTCATCAGTTATAACTTACCATGTGGAAACTTCTAAAATAAAAAGGTAAATTTGTGACCAACGATTAAAAGTTAAAACAATGAAATTCAAAAATCCTCATTAATTAAACATTAAATTACAGTTTTCATGATTGGTATTTAACAAAATATAATAAAGAGGAACCGAAACCAAGCACTTCCAAAATGGAAGACTAAAATTAATACGAAATATTTATTTGAAATAAATTTAAGAAACAATTTCTAATAAACAAAAAAAAATTTTTCCAAAATAAATTACTTACGGTCTTTTCTTTTATTCTCTTTTTACTTTTAGAAATATCGACAGACAAAGAGATCAAGAAGCATTAGAGCATATTTTATTTTTCCGCATGATTTGATGGCATAATCATTTCAATTATACACAACTGAACTTTATAGCAATATTTAAGAATTAATAATTTTTAAGTTGAACCGCCAAAATCGTTAAATTGTATTTTTAATGGTACGTATTCGGTCTAATCCGTATTTTAAAAAGAATATAGCGAAAAGTGAAACAACGCGGTGTCAGCTAAAATAGTTCAAAAAAAGAAAACTAATGGAAGAAGTAATTTTTCAAAAACATCGAAAAAGTGAAAAATGTTGGATCAGTCGATTAAGTAGTTCAAAAGAACGCTCATAAAGGAGGAAAAACGAAAGGTCAAATTTAGAGCGTATATATCAACCCGTTTACATCAAAGGCAATTCCACTTGTATTGAGAAAATAAAAACCAAACCGATTTCTTCGTTTATTAAGAAAAAAAAAATTCAAAGTGAAATATTCGTATGGTCGCAACCCGGGCGAAGCCGGGGTAACACCTGCTAGTTATATTATAAAAGAAAAAAAATTTAAATATTGATTTGAAAAAAAGTTATTCTAAAAGTCGGTTCCATCTATTACACACTGTATTATAGTAATTTAATTAATTATGTGACTATTTCCATGTCGCATGAACAATATTACAATTAATTTAAGTTGATTTAATACAATGTAATTTATCAATCATGGTCCACTAATTCATCATTGAGGACCATTAGCTCATGTTTAGATATTTTTCACGTGACTCAGTATAATATAGTGAGCATAACATATTATTGCATTTTTTGCATCTTATTAATTTAGACTTTCTGAGTGAATCGATGAAGGTAATAATTTTAAATAGTTGTGTGTTTTTGTGTTTTTTTGAGTGTGTGTTTCAGGCGGTGATTGTATATAGGTAATACTATGTATATAGGTAGTGAAAAAAATACTTCGATCTTCAGCTATGAGGGTGATGACAATAAGGCTGTTCATTAACGAGTTAAAAGTTAAAATTTAGTAAAACGTTGAGTTAATTTTAATTAACTTAATTAGCTCGTTACTTTTTTTTTCAAATTAACTTTTAACTTATTAAGTTACTTTTTTTCAAGAATAAAGTGTTTACTTCAAGTTAATTTTTTTTCAAAAGTATCTAAATTAAGATAATTTTCGTCCGAAAAATAATGCATATTTTTTCATGAGGTTTTTACTTTGATGTATCATTTTAAATCTTAAAAGTATTTTTCATCTAATTATCATATTGTGTCTGGAATTTTTTATTTTTGCAAATTAGCAAATTCTAACTTAACACGGAGTTAAGTAATCCTTGGGTTTTAACAGTGTCATCTGACTAGATGAGCCCCGGTGCAAATTTAATCTGGGGGCCCATTACATAGGCTCACATTAGGTATGAGTGTAGGGGTGCTGGAATAATTTATGGTACACAGATCCACAACAATATAATAAACTGCATTGCAATAATTTTAAATTTTTACTTATTAATATTCTTACTTGTTAGTTATAATACAAATATAATAAATTAAAACATTCATTTATTTTTATACTTCAATACTTGTATAGGCAAATTAATAACTAATAATAAAGTTGAAATTGTATAAATGTAATAATCGCAACTCTTTATTTATATTAAGCAACTTACTGTGCATAATGTATTATAATTAAAAAATATTTAAACTAATTATAATATAAAATTCTATTATATGGGAATTGGAGCCGGGGGGATATAATTTACTAATCGCCGATTTCACCAACCCAGTTAATGGTATTGTGTGTATAGGTATACAACTTAATAATATACGTTAAAAAATTCAAGTAACAACGAATAATATTTTTAACTTAATATCAACAATCGTTAAATTTCGTTTAAATATCTAATTTCATTCAAATTTGAACTAAAAATATCTATAAGAAAAAACTGTATTTAAATATTGTTTTAGATTTTCTGGTTACAATGCATTAGGTATACTAAAATGATAAACCTTCTTTTTAATTTAAATCCTTATAGCTATACAAATTTAAAATTTTTAATTTTTATATCACAAAATAATTTTCATTATTATAAATTTATGGCATTATTCATGGGTGTTAGTATTTTAAATATACTTAACGTACATCCCTACTTTAATATATAATTATAATAATAATAATAATAATAATAATAATAATAATAATAATAATTTATATCTTACATATTATACAGTATGTCCCAGAAGTCCCGTTATACCCTTAGTATATCCGTCGAAAATCAAATATATAAATGCAGTTTTTTTTAACAGTAATAAGTATGGAAATTCTGATTGAATAGCATAAAAATTCAAAAATTATCAAAACAATTTTTTAACCAAAAAGTTTTTTAAATTTCCAAGATAGCCATTTTGTTCAGGGCTTGCATTTGAAAAGAAAATTCCGTTTTCCGTTATTTACAATTAAAACGTTACACAAAGTTTTCGTTCATCGTTATTCAGAATTAAAACGTTATCCAATTTTTGTGTTTATCGTTATTTAGAATAAAAACCTTATTTTACCCAACATTGTCCAACAATCTAGTAAGTAAATTACTTCCTTTATTTTTTTTTAACATCGTTACCATAAAATTATAATTTATTATTATATTAAAATTTAATATTGGTATAAATGGTATTCTATATACCTAACATCTATGTATTTTATATATAATTACGTTGGAAATTTTAACTCAATAAGTTAATAAGCTAAAAACAAAAATAATTAACTAGTCAAGTTAAAAAGTTAAAAAAAAATTCACTTTAACTTTTTAACAAGTTAATGCCCACCTTTGCATTTTCAGTACTAGGTTAGAAACTGTTCTACCCATGATTGCGTTATTTGTTTTAATAATAGATAGTATAAATAAAACGGATGTTTTAACAATAGTATATACTTTAACACTCACAAGAGGACAGCAGTAGTACAGACTACAGAGTAGACAAATTACAGAGTGAATACAAAATAAGTCTATACTCTATACTTCTACAGCGCAATTATAGGGGCATCATTCATCATTATTAGGGCTCGGATTTATATGTATTTATATAACCAAAGTATGTATTTATACAAAAAAAAATATGTGCGAAAGAATTCAAAATATGTATAATCAATTGCTATCGATTTTTTACGAGCAGTAGGTACAATACAAAATGTGACCGTCACTTTGTAAATGTTCATTTGGATATTCAGAAACATATTTAATTTCTTTGCAAGTTTTAGACGATCGTACTTTTGGCATTACCTATTGGTAATATACATGTAAAATATAACGAAAAACGAGGCTACGAAACACACACTACGATGTCACATTAAAAACTACACACACATCGCAGTGTTCGCTCGTTCGTGTTTAACGTGTATAAAAATGTGTCAATTGTAGTACATTACTATAACTTATAAGATACCTGATATTTTAATCGATAAAATTGTATCTAGAAATAATCGAAAATATAACAGGTTGAGTGCCACGGTCGTTTAGCCAAGTCAAAAATACGTTCGGTGGAACTAAACTCTGAAGAAAAGACGTTAAAACAGTAAAATTGTCTAAATATGTGAAAAAAAATAGAATAATTCTGAAATACCTATGTAAAAACATGTATTTATCAAAAAATATGTAAAATCAAATATAGCTCATTTAATCAAAAATCTTGTGAAACAAATTTATCACTTGCCGAAATTAGTTTATCATGTCGCAGAGAAAATATGAATTTACATATAAATCCTAGCCCTAATCATTATTAATAATAATAATTGTTATTATTATACGATAGGTATTTGCCATTGGCAATTCCATTTAAGATTTATCAACTCCAAAAAATGCTGATAGGTAAAGTCCTGGATACTGAATATAATATAATTAATTCTTAGACTTATTTTTCAGAGACAAAAATAAATGGCATGAAATAAAATATATTTCCATGTAACCAATATAAGTAACTTAATTTTAAATAAATGGATTTAAAATTTTTAAATAATTTTGTTTTGCGTTATTTTTCGTTTAATGATAATTATTATTTTTAAAAAATAAAACTATGTTGTGCAATATTTTTTGTTTAATGATATATTATATATTTTGTTATTCGTTAAGCTTTGTTTTGCGGTATTTAATTATTTTTGATTATCGCTTTCCTTTTTAATTGAGTTTACAAATTTCAATCGTTATTAGAAAATATATAGTTATAATCATAACGTTATTATAACGTTTGAAAGCCCTGATTTTGTTGATTGTATTTTATTAATATTATTTTTTAAATTATTTTATGGTGCTAATTAATTGGACTTTGAACTATATTAGGTATACATTTTTAAATAAAACTAATTTGTAATATTGATTATTAATATGAGAAGTGGCTTAGATTTTTTCCGCATACTGCATGCATAACACACTAACACAGTGTCTAACAAAAACACCTAATAAACCAGAATAAAAATTTGATACATTAGTTAAACGACAAAAATTAATAAAATTACCTATATGGATATTAATAATTTAAGAAATATACTACTATGACAGGAGATTCCCAAAAAGAATATTTTAAAATACTTTTTAACGTTTAAAATTAATATACTCCAAAAAAAAATTAATAATTCAAAAAATATTAAAAAATTAACTATTTACTAAACTTAAAAAAAATGTGTTTACTTTTTATCATAAAAATTTGTCCAAAAATTAGATTAAAAAATTGGGTATTTTGAATTTTTCCAAAAAAATTTAGTAAAATGAAATCGTTTTATTTTTGGTATTTAAAATAACTATAATATTCTATATACATATAGTTTAGGTACTCGTACTTGTAGAACAAAAGTTATTTAATTTGTCAGTGGTATTTCTGTTACACACTGTATAATGCTTAAATATTATATGGTAGACTTTATTTGAACCGTATCTATATAGTCACATAGACATAATACATAAAAAACAAGTTTGGAAACGGTCATTAGACCAATTAGGACCGATGAACGAATGAACGATAAAATTATATAATTAATGAGGTGATTTAAATATTTAAATATTTTACCCAATACATTTTTAGACGTTTAGCAGTGTATCTATTATAACTTAATACCATATTATGTAGATAATAGGTATTTAAATTATAAAAACAGTAATTAAGGGCATGCATAACACAGTGTATAACAGAAACACCTAACAAACCAAAATAAAAATTTGATACAATAGTTAAACGACAAAAATTATTAAAATTACCTATATGGATACTAAATAATTTAAGAAATATACTACTATGACAGGAGATTCCCAAGAAGAATATTTTGAAATACTTTGTAACGTTTAAAATTAATTTACTCCAAAAAAATATTAATAATATAAATTCAGTTATTAAGGGGGCTGGAGCGTTTTCAATTCTAAGAAGTAAAAATTAGGCATTTTATATTTCAAGTTAAATGGGTCTTGTAAATGTGTTGAAAGTAAATGAACACTAGGGTGTGTAATTCGTAGTACCGATTACGTTGTATAGGACTGTATAGGTCTGTCATTTTATCTACGAGCATGAACTTGTCACTTTATACAATTACAAACATTTCTTAGCTCAGTAAGATGTGTCGTACATATTTCATATTCTATATCAATGTATTTCATTTTGAATTATCAATAAAATCTATTTTAGATTCTGAGCGGAGCGATGAATGTATTGGTTTTACAATGATGTGTGTTTTTATATTTTTTTTGGTGTCTGTCATCACGTTTTAGGACAGTAAAAGTGCTTGGATTTTCTTCATCAGTATCTTTTCTGATAGGAAAGTGAATCTAGTTGGTACTTTGGGGGGTCAAAAGTATAAATTTCCCAGTAGTTTTCACAAGCGCCGGGAAAAAACAACATAAAAATTAAGGAAAAACGGGAATTTTTACGCAAAATTAGTTGGTACTTTGTGGGGTAAACAGTCAAAAATTCTCTGTAGTTTTCAAACGTGGAGATCTTTATTTTCAAATAAGGATTTCATTGGATTTTATTTTTAAGAAAATGATTATCGAATTACAACTAACTAAAGAATCGAACGCGCCACAAGAAATACATATAAAATGATATATCACATGAAGAGTTTGTAAAAATGAAATTATTCGGGTTTCGGTTAATACGGGTGTTTTGAAAATAGAATCATTCGGGTTATATGGGTTTCGGGTGTTTGAATTTTAAGGGTGTTTAGGGGTGTTAGGGGTTCGGGTTAATTCGGGTGCAAAGCCCTGTTTATTTTGAACTGTTTAGGGACATTTTCATTTTCCATTTTTTTTAGTTTTTTTTCTAAAAATATCAATAAAATTTTATTTGTTGGTTGCAAAAGCTTGAAAATTTAATAGAAGGCTCTTAATATATTGTTTCAAAGGCAGATGAAAAATATTAAAAAGCCTTAGTCACAATTTTTTTTTATAAGCATTTAAAGTTCAAAAATTGACAAAATATGGAAAAATCACGAAAATTAGCAAATTATTTTGAGTTAAGAATTCGTAAAAATTTTTCTTTTTAAATCTAAGATTTGAAAATGAAACACAAGATTCCTTATAAGATTATCTACCTTTATCAATAAAAAAATCTCTACCGGACAGTCAAATTAAATTTTTATGAGCGTTTGAAATTCAAATTTTTACAACATTGGATATTCACTCGATTACTCATGTAGCGATTTCTTTATTTTGTTGCAATTCAAAAACGAACAACTGTAGATACATGAAAATTTCACTGAATGTTTAAATTACCATTTTCTATACACCATACAATTTTGAAAATATTTCGACACTTTTTGAGCAGTTTACGGACATTTACAGCTTTCAATTTTTTTTAGTTTTTTTTTCTATAAATATCAATAAAGTTTTATCTGTTGGGCCAAAAAGTGTAAAAATTTAGTACAAGGCTCCTGATATATTGTTACAATAGCAGTTGAAAAATATTAAAAATACATAGGCACAGTTTTTTTTATAAGCATTTAAAGATCAAATTTTGACAAAATTTATCAAAATCTCGAAAATTATCAATCATTGTAATTAATAAATTATAAAATGTTCAGTTTTTATAGCTAAGGATTACAAATTCAACACAAAGGTTCTCATAAATAGTTCATACTATAACCAAAAAATCTAAAAAATATATGAACACACTTATTTTTTAACAGACATTTTAAATTCAAATTTGGACGAAATTACATATTAAAAAACCTAGAATAACTATTTTAGTTATTTTGTTGTGATTGAATAATATTATTCGTGGGTACTTGAAACTTCTAAAGTGTACTATTATATATCTATGATAGTATCACGGTTTTTGTTGATGTATAACGCGTTATAAGTATCTAATGGATATTGTGATATGATTAATTTGGAATTTATTATAGGTACCTATTATAGGTCAATTTTTTGTTCAATAAAATAGATATGTATATAATATGTCTTATACATAGACTGACATACCGTCACCGCTCAGAATCGTTTTTCTTATACAATTATTATTATTATTATCGTATGGTAATGAATCAATTAATAGTCGTTTTTAAAACAATAATTCGGTAAACATTATATTAGGTACACCCCCCCGTGTAAATGGATTTCCAAATATTTTTAACTTGACAATATTCTTGAAGTCCAAAATACAAAATGATCATACATAATATTTTAAGAAGAAAATAATTGAAAACCAATTTATTTTTTTTAAACATTGAAACGCATACGACATTTAATATTTTTTATGCATATGACATAACAAATTTAATAACAAGAAACAACAATTTATATTATAAAATTGAAATTTTAAACAGTGATATATAATGATATGTTAACATGATTTATGCTTTTTTAATATGGCCTTTGGATCATAGATCTTTGATCAATTCTATCTGTTTGCCATGTTAGTTTGCCATGTGTGTCAGCTTGTGTACATCGCAGGCGTACGGTTTTTCACCAGTGTGTGTGCGTCGATGTGTTGTCAAATGTCCATGTTCAGAGAACGACTTGTCGCATACATCGCAAGCGTATGGTTTTTCGACAGTGTGTATGCGTCGATGTTTTGTCAAATTTCCACTTTGAGAGAATGACTTGTCGCATATATCGCAGGAGTAAGGTTTTTCACCAGTGTGTGTGCGTCGATGTATCGTCAAATGTCCATGTTCAGAGAACGACTTGTCGCATACATCGCAAGCGTATGGTTTTTCGCCCGTGTGTGTGCGTACATGTTTCGTCAAACTATCGTTCACAGAGAATGACTTGTCGCATATATCGCAGGCGTATGGTTTTTCGCCCGTGTGTGTGCGTACATGTTTCGTCAAACTATCGTTCACAGAGAATGACTTGTCGCATACATCGCAGGAGTACGGTTTTTCACCAGTGTGTGTGCGTACATGTTTCGTCAAACTATCGTTCACAGAAAATGACTTGTCGCATATATCGCAGGCGTACGGTTTTTCACCAGTGTGTGTGCGTACATGTTTCGTCAAATGGTCGCTCACAGAGAATGACTTGTCGCATATATCGCAGGCGTACGGTTTTTCACCAGTGTGTGTGCGTCGATGTTTTGTCAAATTTCCACTTTGAGAGAATGACTTGTCGCATATACCGCAGGAGTACGGTTTTTCACCAGTGTGTGTGCGTCGATGTTTCGTCAAATGTCCATGTTCAGAGAACGACTTGTCGCATACATCGCAAGCGTATGGTTTTTCACCAGTGTGTGTGCGTACATGTTTCGTCAAACTATCGCTCACAGAGAACGACTTGTCGCATACATCGCAAGCGTATGGTTTTTCGCCCGTGTGTGTGCGTACATGTTTCGTCAAATGGTCGCTCACAGAGAATGACTTGTCGCATATATCGCAGGCGTACGGTTTTTCACCAGTGTGTGTGCGTCGATGTTTTGTCAAATTTCCACTTTGAGAGAATGACTTGTCGCATATACCGCAGGAGTACGGTTTTTCACCAGTGTGTGTGCGTCGATGTTTCGTCAAATGTCCATGTTCAGAGAACGACTTGTCGCATACATCGCAAGCGTATGGTTTTTCGCCAGTGTGTGTGCGTACATGTTTCGTCAAATGGTCGTTCACAGAGAATGACTTGTCGCATATATCGCAGGCGTACGGTTTTTCACCAGTGTGTGTGCGTCGATGTTTCGTCAAATGTCCATGTTCAGAGAACGACTTGTCGCATACATCGCAAGCGTATGGTTTTTCACCAGTGTGTGTGCGTACATGTTTCGTCAAACTATCGCTCACAGAGAATGACTTGTCGCATATATCGCAGGCGTACGGTTTTTCACCAGTGTGTGTGCGTCGATGTTTTGTCAAATGTCCACTTTGAGAGAATGACTTGTCGCATATATCGCAGGAGTACGGTTTTTCACCAGTGTGTGTGCGTACATGTTTCGTCAAACTATCGCTCACAGAGAATGACTTGTCGCATATATCGCAGGCGTACGGTTTTTCACCAGTGTGTGTGCGTCGATGTGTTGTCAAATTGCTACTTACAGTGAAACACTTGTCACATACATCGCACTTGTACGATTTATTCTCCATTTGTCCGCTTTTGTGTCATCGGTCTGATTTAATTATTAAATAATTAATTTAGTAAGTAACTGTATTTCATACAGTTATTTGGTTACTATGCTATTTTGTTTATGATCGATTAGAATTTATTGACTTCACCATATTTTTTAAGCCAGTACTAATATTGTTGTATTACTTTTTACACTTTAAATTAAGTATATAATGCTGAATATAACATCACAATTATTATTATAAAACATAAATTAATTAAGTTTTTTCGTATTTTGTCTGTGGTTTTTTCCCGTGGCATTAAATAACTATTGAGAAAATTTAAAAACTACCTCTTTAAAGTAACACCTTGATCCAATTTTCTAAAAGTTAAGATACTTTATGTTGAAATCGAAGTACTCCTTCTGGTATACATTTTATATAAAAAAAAAAAAACACCATTGTAAATAAATAAGATTTAGAAAGAAATATTTTGAAAACAATATAAATGTTATTTGCAATGTGATATAAAAGGATGTTAAACATTTCACTCAAGACGCCAAAAATCCTTTTTTTTCTATGAAGGATACAAATGGGAAATATAATAGTGTTTTAGAACTTAGGTGGCCTTTATGATTTTTCATAGGGTGTCGGTTAGGTCCCGGTTCCAATATTTTCAATAGGTTTCGGTTAAAATAATTTTTAATTTCGGTTCCAATCCCTGAGTCGGTGATGTCCCGAATTACTTTAATATTATTAAGATCAAAAAATAATATTTCAGAGTGTACACGTCTTGGCCATCGTCGTCGGACCCGGACGAGAACCAAAATATTTCGGTCAGCGTGATAATTATTTATAGAACGCAGCCCGTGCGAACGCCGTGCCATCGAGGTTGAGAAAAATTTTTTTCTTAAAGAAAAAAGATACAAGTTAATAAATATTTATGTACATATAAACCTTCTCTCCGCTAACGACGACGACGAGACCACGGAGCTTTATATACACGCACATATATATATATTATTTATTTATATTATACCTATATATATATATTATGATAAACATATAAATTAGTTTCTGGTAGACGTATCCGGTCGGCGCGTAAGTACGGTTTATTTTTCACTGCGGTCGCTCGAGGCGGCTTCGTTTAGAATGATATATCCTCCGCAATAATTGGCCGAATAATAATAAAATCGGACGACGATGACGATAATAATAATATCATTATTATTGTTGTTATTTATTATATTTTTTTTAATATTAATTATTCGACGACGAAATATTACGCGTCCGGGCGCCGCACTGCAGCTCGGCGGTAATAATTCATCCTACCCGCGAGTATGATATTATTATAATAACATTAAACATGCATAATATGTTATAAATAATAATATTTATTATCATTATTATGACGGTTACCGTGTGTATATTTTTGGATCGAAACTGGGTCAGATATCACATCTAGGAAACCATAAAAAAAAAATTGGAATAATATGATATTATTATTATTATTATTATTATTATTATTATACATGTTTATCATAATATCACCCGACGTTTTTCGATAATTCATCTTTATTTATTTATCTGTTTTTTCCCCCAGCCTTAAGTTTGAACAGTTTATAATTAACTCGGCTGCTGCTACTTGGCTATAATGCGACATAACATGATAAATATTATGATTCACGAATAAGAAATTAGAACTGTACTAACTTTTTGCTTTTTTTCGTTTGCTACCGGTATTAGAATTCAAAGAAATCTGTGCATTCAATTTCACTTGTCATTTTTTCTCTCCGACAATACAACATATAACATATGGCCTGCATGCATGCAGAGTTAAGTAATAAATATTTATCAAGCTCAAAACCTAATACAGTGTATATTCATAGGTACTCCGGTGTTCACGTGACACGTCATTAAAAAGTCATTAAAACTGGACGCGTGCAAGTTGGTCGTAACATAAGCCGAATCGAATGTAAAAAAAAAAGTCTACCGGTCAACGTTTTGATTTTTTTTACATAATATACTTCATGGGTACAAACTCCCTTAACATTATACATATCATTAGAAAAAAATAATAATATTCGCTGTGTGCACGCACAATAAGAGTTAAATGAATGCGCACGCGCACATATTAATTTATACTTTTGAAGACTTCAAATAATCATCGTACTTTTGGATTTTCATCGAACTGCCCAAAACGACGTCATTTCACCCAACAAATGATCTCGTTTGCTGAATTCGACAACCTCGTGTTACTATATAATAATATTCTGTTTACTTACAAGTTTCGATCAACAGTAATGCCCCTAATATATATTATTATAATTTAGGTAAATTCTTTATACAACTATTTAAATTGTTGTTCTAAATAATCAGACTAGATCACCTGTGCAGTGGACCGTGCCCACTCAACTATCCGTATGACTGCATTAAACTATTACATATTATATTCAAGTTTAAAATTCGATTAATATTCTTGATTCATAAGAAAGGCCCGATGTGCTGGCCTTGATAAATACAAATAAATTTGATAAAAATCTTAGAACTATCAATTATTCAACAAGTTCATTGCAGAAAAAGCTCTTAGACGTCTTCATTATTTGGAATTGAAAAAATAATTATATTTAACAACCAGGTAACTTCCTCTGCTGTTTATAGTAGATTTCGAATGTACTTATAGTCATTAAGTACCTGTATTATGTCACTATATTGGAAAATATGTTAATTTGAATTCAATGACTGTATACGAAAAACCATTGTTAGAGGTTAGGTTATACATGCTAAAGGATATATTTTATAATACATATAACATTATAACATACTACATTTATATTACTATCAGTAATTAATTTTTCTATTAATACAGGAGGTTGAACTTGAACTAATTTTAAAAAAAGATTATGACCTATACTATTATACTATCATATCATGAAATATTGTTATTAATTTATAACTGTAAGTCATTATATCTGCATAATAATATAAAATAAATAGGTTCGTGGAATAAATAGCTTTAAATTGGACAAGTTATTATTTTTAAAATGTCATTGTGCATAGGATATGTTTTGAATATTTATGATTAATATTGTTCGGGTTACAATAAAATAACAACAATTGATAAAAGAAAACATCGTTATTTGTTTAAAACTTAAATATCCAATTTTGTCATAATTTGAACTTTTAAATTTCATAAAAAAATGTAAATATGTGTATTCGATTATTTTAAATTTCTGTATAAGAAACACTCAACAACCTAATAGTAAACTTGTATTGAGAGTTCAAGAGTTCAAGACTTTGTATTAAAATTTAAAATTTAATGAATTTTCAACAACAAAATAATTTGCATATTATTGTGATTTGAATTTGATATATAAGAACCATTTATGTGGAACATTTATGACGTATTATAATTTCAAGCTTATTGAGCGAGAAAAAAATGTTTCCCCCGCACCCCATCCATAATCCAGTCGATGTTACAGGCGCAAAAATTTACAACATATTGTAAGTAAAACGTACAATTTTACATACACAGAGGCCCAACAAGAGTCAAAATTCTGTCGAGGGGGTGGGGGCAGTCCCAGCTAAATATGAATAATTAAACAATATGAAACAAAAACCAGTTTAGTGTTTCAATATTTGTAGCTATTTGGTATTTAATATTATCCTAAGCTTTACATTTTATATGATTTTATATTATTTGAATTTTCCGATCACACACTGAGTTTGCAAAAAATTTCATGTAGATATTATCATGACGCAATTACATATTTTTCGATATAAATTTTTTTCAATCTGAATAACTTTACTGTAAAGTAATTTAGTTTGCAATTAAGTACATGTGACAATTTTTTGTGACATTGGAGAACGTATTACTTACGTAAAATATTCTCACTGTGCCATTGTGGTAAAAATTCTTGTACCCAAGAGTTTATGATAGCATGGAAATGTATGATGGCTGTAAATTATTACTTGGACGAAAATACATTTTTTTCCACAAATATTTCTGCTCTTTTTAGGGTATTTGCATAAATATTAAATATAGTACCTATATTAAAAATTTTGGGAACTAATTTATGTCCAAGCCCCTAGCCCCCTAGATGCACCATTGGGCGTACTGTACTTGACACTTGTAGTGTATAATTTGTGTAATAAACTACAAGACTGGACACACTGTTTATTATAACAGATGTCTGGTCTACCAGGAATTAATTCGACTCACCCGAACGTTATAATGTACATAATACATATGAGTAATAGTAATCGAAAAAATAAAAGCCATTCCGGCCGAATGAATTGCAGCCCGACATGCGACAAAATAGAGATGTGTGTTAAGTTTAATATAATAAATAATAATATACGTATGAAGTACCACATATTGTAAAAATAATCTAAAATTTGGAAACTTCATGAACGATGACAAATGCGGTAAAGAAAAAAAATTAACCAAATTGTCGAAACGCTACATTATGTTACGAACCTAAAGACGTAAAGGGATGTTTTCATTGGTCTCCATACGACCCATGTCGACTTATATGGCTGAATAAAACATTGGCCGGTCATACAAAAATTGACATTCTAATAGACAAGTACATATAGGTGGATCAAAAAAATGAAAAGTGAAAAATGAAGCACTTTCAAAAATTGTTTATGCCGAGTATATTATACTCACGAAGAAGGCAGTGAAAGTCAGGGACAGACGTAATATTATTAAATTGACAATAATTAATGATAAGCACATAATATATTTACCGGCCAGGCGTCTACTTCAAATTTTCGTTGGCGGACATGCACGTCGCCGAGCATTAGTTTTAGTCCACTTGTGTGTCAGACGTCAGTATAATACGTGTCACGGCTGAACGTGTTTTATTTTATGTCCACAAATGGTGCAAATATCTTACCATCATACTAGAGATGTTCCGGGTACCCGGCAATTACTCGATGGCCGGGTACTCGATATCATATTTGAGACTCGACTCTTACTCGGTACCCGGCGTAATACCTACATTTTTACCCGGCCATTACTCGGTACCGGCGTAATATCTTCATTTTTACTCGACTCATATCCAATGGCAAACTCTGATAATCTATTTATAAATATATGCATACCTATAATTAATATAACGGGAAAAATCTAAAATTGTAGGGTGATAAATTATAATTTATTTTGGTACATATTGAAATAACTGAACCGAATTACAATAGCCAGATAATTATAAGCAAATCATGTTTTTCATCTACAAATTACAAAAATAAATCAAGTGTTTTCTGTCTAATGTTTATAAATTTGATACTTAACACTTTGATAGTAGTATAATACAAATTTTGTATTTACAGTTCTACTCGGCCTATACTCGATACCCGGTTAGTGTTAAAATTTTTACTCGGCCAATACTCGATACCCGGTTAGTGCTATACATTTTACTCGGCCAGTACTCGGTACCCGGCTTTATACCAGATTTTCTACTCAGAACATCTCTACATCATACGACACATATTATAATTTATATAAGTAAACTATTATAATTATTATCTATAAAAAATCTACTAAACTAACGCGACGTGAGGAGGGGCCCGGCCCGGTTCGTTAATTCTCTGTAAACACGAAACGGAGACATTATGTCGGGAAAACGTTTTATTATTCCTGTTACGAAACTTTACCGGTCGTTGTTGTTTTTAAATTTTAAATAGTTTTAACCCTCTTTTCGTTATTTTTTGCTTGTTTGTGTCTCCCGTCAAAACCTTTTCTGCGTAATACTATAATAATATTATATAGGAAAGTATAGGGATAACTCGAGAATACAGACGAAATAATTATATAATTTTTAACTCATCTTGATCGTTTCCAGCCACGGCTATAAGGTTCGATTTGGGGGGGGGGGTTATACGAAAAACCACGTACTGGCGTATTATACGAAAACATAAGATAAAGAGAATTTTCAATTAATAAAAAAAGTGTAATATATTATATTAAATTCAATTGTATAGTAGGTAGAATACCTGTTGTCTCTTTATTTTGGAATTTGGGGGACCACGGCCTTCTTCCCCTCCCCCTTGAAGCCGTCACTGGTCGTCTTCGTTGTCGGCATAGTCGTCGCGACGTCGACATCCGATCGAATATTACCCCATTAATCATAATAATTCATAATATATATTATATGAGCGAAGTTCTGCAGCTCAGTTTACCGTATATATTGATATTGTTATGCGAAACGGAGGCGGAAAAGAAGACGACGACAACATGACGAACGAGTGCGTAAAAAATGCTTTTGTATTATATTGTGTCGTGTGCGTTGGGTCGTAATAAAAAAATCATACTTAATAACTGTTACTAAATGGTATTGACATATACGCGCGGGGGGTGATGTGGATTGTAGCGGGAAAGAAGACTCGGAAATCGCGTGGGACGGGGGCAGGGGCGGAACGGCAATAATTGTAAAAAAAAAAACGCGGACTTTAGCTCTGGGGCGAATACGGGAAATTCGTGCTGGCACGGTCTCTCTGCGTCTCTAATTCGAAACATCTGTATTGTAACTACTCTACGAGCCATATTATGCTCTCCCTCAACCTCCTCACTGTATTGTCTCACTCTTTCTCTCTCACCCTCACACCCTCTCACTCTCTCTCTCACACCTCGCACCGGACAGCTCAGCAGCATCGGCAAATGATATATAAAAGGGGTGTAGGCGCGCTTGCGTGCGTGTGTGTGTGTGTTGTCATTGTCCCCTTTTCGGATAATCAACCGCCCCGCGGGTCCTATGTACACGCCGCGGACGACTGTATATATATATATATATATATATAGATGTATATAAGTACTACGGTGGCGACTGTACGACGACGACGACGACGATGACTATACTACGACAATATATATATTATATACTACGACCAGTGACCACTACTTTATATACGTGAATCGTTCAATGTGGGTGACAAATCAATACACACACAATCGCGCACGAACCATTATTATATTGGTGTGTACCGCGTGCAGCTGCACGACACTGTTATTGTTCCCGTTTATGGAATTTAATTATAAATAACACGGTCGAGAGTATTAAAATTTGAATAAACAATAACATTCCGAATATTGCTTTTTAAGAAACAGCTCCCTCCCCCATGAAAACTGTATACGAACCTATACTGCGCGTGCAAATCATACAATTTAATAACAGCATATTATGTTATTGCAATAACGACGTAACAATTCTATATATAATAATAATATGTTTGTATGTCATAGGTGTACACGTTGACAGAGATCTTTTTGATGATGGGCGGGGGATTTTATACAGGAGCTTAGCCCCCGAAAATTGAGAATAATGTCTCCGTTTGACGAGTAGGTACCTAGGTATATGGTTATATCAACATTTTGTTCATCGTAGGATAGATTTGTAAATTAAATATAGTGTAACACTATATAATATATAGTTTTTATATTTTTTCATATCGTTACATTCTCCTGAAAAAAAGATTTTATTTCATCCATAAAAATGATTAAATATATTTTTGAGGTCAACTATTGTACAATAGTTTGGTAATATACTGATTGGTATATAGTTTAGTAATAAAATACTCTCGAGAATTCGTTTGCCTGTTTAAAATAAGTGTGCTTATTATTAAGCACCCCACAAAATTCAACTAAATCTTCGCTCACGAGATTCAGTCTCACAATATGTGATTGTGTGTGTGTGTGTGTGTGTGTGTGTGTGTGTGTGTGTTCTGTCTCCATTTTGAAGGGGTATAAACTCACACAAAATGACGTCGGAGGCGATGCAATAATAATAATTAATAATCGACCGCCGCCGCGCCGTTTAATTATTCACCGCGCCGGCTTGCTGCAGATGAATATTTACTTTAAAGAAGTAATCAAACGGTATATTCGATTATATATTTGCAGTGTGTGTGTGTGTATGCTTCGGTTGCTTAGGGTAGGGGTTCGCTCCTGCAATTTTCGTCCGGCTTACGGGCAGCGTCTTTTCAGTCACCATGATTTTAAATATGATGTGGTATTTTCGCCATCGCGTTACGTTGTGCTCTATAGAAAGTGCTCTTATAATAAGTGTCTCTAAAATACATGAAATATTAAATTAATTAATAACTGAAAATTATTGAGCAAACGAATATATAATAATATACAAACTAAAATATTTTACCGTTGTATTTTTCAAAATATTATTTGATACGAATTATAAAATAATAACAATAATTACCCTAAATTAAGTTTAAATTGTTTTAAATTAATTACAATAATTTAATTTATGCTTTATGGCATTACGTTATACATTAGGTTTACAATATATATATATTTGTATTTATATTTAATTTAAATGAAATCTGGTGCACGCCACAGTGTTTTTTAAGACATTTGGTACCTAATATGGGAGTATATTTTTTAAAACCATGTCACGTGGTATAACTGAATGAATATTAATATTTGGATAGAAATGTTCGAGATTTTCTTTGGATGGGGGGTTGGGGACACGTACGTGTTTGTACCTGACAGGAACCGCTTGTTCTGCGCGTGTGCAGGTCCGGCGCTAAGTTTCATAGTCTTGTGGCTTTTGCTTTAAATATCAGACAAGCGAATTATATTCATGGGAGACCGATGGCCGACACATCCTTTCTCAGGTCCGAAACTCAGGACAAGCAGACCTGTCGGTATAATTATTATTGAATCTCCTTACCTACTTTCCCGTGATAATCCGTCTTCCGTCACACGCATACCCAACTGTTTCTCCATACAGGTACCTTCGCATGAATGCGCCACCTGCAACTATGCAGGAAATCAACCATCAGTTTGAACGGTGCGTGTAAGATATAGCTGCTAAACGATGACCATCATTTATAACAATTATAATTTCGGATATATAAATGTATT
>CARXXK010001248.1:0-42360 GCA_949089665.1 Macrosiphum euphorbiae | reverse complement strand
TGAGCTTAAAAACGAGAACATGGCACTTCGCCAGGAATCGTCTGCACTTTCTGCTCGAGTGGTTCAGTTGCAATCAAAACCGGCCGTCACTTCGGATTCTGAAGTGTCGTCAAAGCTACTTCGTGAAATTTCTGAGAGAAATTCTTCTGAATATAACGTAATTATATATGGTCTTCCTGAGTTGGATTCACCTTCGATTAATCAAAGAATCTCCGATGATTGAGCTGAGCTATCTAGTGCTTTGTCACCCATTCAAATTGATTTACCTATTGATTTCAAATTAGTTCGCCTTGGTAATAATAAGGCCAAGAAACCTAGACCGATAAAAATAATTTGTAAGTCAAAAGAAAATGCAGCTCAACTCATATCCGAATTCAGGCAGGCAGTTAGAAGCGGAAGTAGTATTCGTGATGGTCTTCGAATAATCCGAGACAAGACTTCGTTGGAACGGAAGCTACTCCGTACTGCTCATATAGAACTCGAGAATAGAAATAAATCAGGCGAATCAAATTTAGTAATATCTTATGTTAAAGGTGTCCCTACGGTTACAAAGTCACACTCAAAAAACGGAGTCACTGGTCGGGATTGAGGCCAGTGAATAATCAATCATACCTTAATGAATTACTTAATTCTAATTTGCATGTTTCTTTTAATTCAACTTGTAATAAATGTACTAATGCTAACCTTTTGTTTGATAATTTTTTAATAGAATTTACTGATTTTATTAAAATACATACTAATTCCAATATTCCTGTTAGTAATATTAAGTCGCATATTTATTCAAATAATAATAAAAATAATTTATCTTATAATTTGCAATGTAACTTACCTAATATTAGTCTTAGTTCTAAGTTTAATCTTAAAATTATGTATCAGAATGTTCGTGGGCTCCGGACTAAGTTACATGATGTAATATCTAATTTTCCTATACTTAATTATGACATATTTATACTAACTGAGACTTGGCTCTCCTCAGATATTGTGAATGCAGAATTAGGTTTTACTGGATTTACAATATTCAGAGCTGATAGAAATGCATATACCAGTACATGCACTAGAGGTGGTGGGGTCTTGATAGCGGTGAGACAGACATTATGTCCCTCTATATTATGTTGTGCGGTAAAGTCAGTTGAACAGCCATTTATTAAATTATCTATATCTAAGAAACATTTATTACTAATAGGAGGAGTATATATACCACCGTCAGCCCCAATCGAGTAATACACGGCACATGCTGAAACTGTTGATGAATTGTGGCAGTCTTCTGGGTGTAATATGGGAATTATATGTGGTGACTTCAATTTACCAAATGTTAATTGGCATAATAATGTTTCGGGAGTGTCATTATCGGGTACCGTTAATGATAATGTCAAGGCAATAGGTGATGTATATCGTTTCTTAGATTTTTCTCAAAATAATTCCATTAGAAACCAGGCTGGTTCACTCCTTGACCTTGTTTTCACATCTGAAATAGACATAGTTGTTGACACATCAACAGACTCATTAGTTATGCCAGATAAGTATCATCCACCATTAAACATTACATATTCCATGCCTGATGTGCCACCTCAACTGGATGATCAACACTCATTCCGTAATTTTAATTATGCCGATTATAACTCGATTATTAATATTCTGAGCACCATTAATTGGGAAAGTGAGTTTAATAATCTTGGAATTGAAGCTGCAGCTAGTCGTCTACAAACAATTTTAATAACGTTAATTGAGCAATATGTACCAGTTCATACATTTCGTCGCTCAACTTTCCCCAAATGGGTAACACTTAAATTGAAAAATTTAATCATTGATAAAAAAATTGCACACAAAAAACTGAAACAGTTTGGCACAATGCACTATCGTCATAGATTTTCGTTTTTACGTGCTCAAGTTAAACTCGAGTAAAGGTTGGCATATGAGTCCTATCTAAGTAGGATAAATACTTCTCTCCAGAATGACCCACATAAATTTTGGTCGTTTATCAATAATCGCCGAAATACATCAGGTATCCCAAATGTGATGCATTATGGTGATATTATTGCATCAGACGTAGATATTGCAAATCTATTTGCACTTCTTTTCAATTCCGTTTATAAATCACCGTTACCCCCCCCCCCCCCACATTGGAATGCTGAAAATATTGGCATTAAACCATTTACATTTCTGCCTTCTAGACTTACTATTGAACTTGTTGAGGTAGAAGAAAATTTACTATCCCTGAGAACAACTAAGAGTCGTGGGCCTGATGGTATATCAGCTCAATTTTTATTTAGTATTAGGGCACAGTTAAAATATCCTCTATTGTGTTTATTTAACCTCTCATTAGCCGAAGGTATATTTTCATCAATATGGAAAACGAGCCAGGTAACACCTATTTACAAATCAGGAGACCCAGGGTCAGTATCTAATTATCGTCCAATTTCTGGTTTACCTCTAATTGGTAAATTATTCGAAAAGATTGTTAATAAATGTATTGAACGTAGATTTAAACTAGTTTTATCAACAAATCAACATGGGTTTTATGGCGGTCGTTCCACAACAACTAGTGCCTTAGAATTCTCTGCGTTTATCAGGGATAGCTTCAAAAATATGAGTCAAGTTGATGTGATATTCACTGATATTTCTAAAGCTTTCGACTCCATAAACCATATTGTGTTAATTGATATTCTGGATAGATTGGGTATAGGTGAACCTCTGCTATCCTGGTTCAAATCCTATATAACCGGTCGACGACAATTTGTATCCTTATTTAATCAAAAATCCGCGGAATATTTAGTCACTTCCGGAGTCCCACAAGGTGGGCACTTGTCTCCACTTTTATTTAATATTCTAATAAATACTTTATGCGAATCTGTTGACAGCAAAATGCTATTATTTGCGGATGATGTAAAATTATATAATTGGGTTCAATCTGAGAGTGATGCTATTTTGTTACAAGAATCGTTGAATAAGTTAGTCCATTGGTGTAATACAGTTGGGTTAGAGCTGGCTATCCATAAATGTAAAGTTATGTCTTTTTCGAGACGTCACTCAATTATTCAATATGATTACTCTATTGATAACGTGATGTTACAGCGAATAAACCAAGTTGAAGATTTAGGTTTTATTTTTACTCCAATGTTATCGTTTGCACCTCATATTGACTGGATAGTAGGCAAAGCATTGCGATCATTAGGGTTTATTAGGCGACGTGCAGGGTCGGTCATGTCTGTAAAATGTTTGTTAATATTATATGCTACTCTAGTTAGATCAATTGTAGAGTATGGATCTGTGGTATGGTCTCCGAGGACCAAATGTGATATTATTCGAATTGAACGTGTTCAGCATCGTTTATTAAGCATGGTTTCTCGATCTATGGGCATTAATCATGAACCCCATGACTATAAACCCGTCTTAATAGCACTCAATTTATCCACCCTAAGCGAAAGAAGAAATATGAGTGATATTAAACTTTTAAATAGTTTAGTCTCTGGTGTAATTGACTCACCAGACTTGTTATCTAGAATAGGTTTTCGCATTCCAGGTACAACCCGTTCTCGTGACCCCTACTACCTTGCTTCAGTGTCAAAAAATTATTTGGATGATGATCCTTTAAGGAGAGCTATGTCTTTAGTTAATAGTCAAACTAGTTAAACATTTTTTCTATTTTAGGTTTTTCTTCCGTTAAATTTAATTTTCAGGAGCCTACTATGTACTACTGTATAATTTTAATTTATTGATATTCAATGTGTTATGTTTAGATATGTATATATATAAAAATATGTTATAATGTATATTCATTAATAAGTAATATATTGTAAAAGCTGTATGGCGTTTAAAATAAAAATAAAATAAAATAAAAATATTCGTATCCTTATATCCAATAAGCGCAGAGCAAGGGCCGTTTACCAACGTTCACGTCTTCCATCCCACAAACGTATTTATAACAATCTATCTAACTCGCTGAAAAAAATACTAGCATGGTCACATCATATTAAAATTAAAAGGCTAGCCCTAAATGCACGACTCCGCATCCTCAAAACTCTAATTACCAAAAACAAACACACTCCATTAAATACTAAACTCTTAATTTATAAATTCTTGTTTAAGCCTATGTGGACCTATGGTCTTCAACTCTGGGGCAATGCCAAAAAATCTAACACTAATAAAATTCAAACCTTCCAAAACAACATCCTTCGTAAAATCACAAACTCTCCTCCATATATTTCAAACCTAACTTTACACACCAATCTAAAAATTAAAACAGTCCACGAAGAAGCAGTAACCTTTTATAAACGTTTCCACTCAAAACTCCCTTCTCATACCAACCCCCTCATATTTTCAAACCTTTCCACATTCACAATTCCTGGGAACCCTCCTAGGAGGCTCAGAAGAAAATGGTGTCGAGATCTTCTCAATGAGTAACACATAATAATGAGCAAACATTATAGAAAAAAAAATAAAAAATAAAAAAAAATATCAAGTAAGGGTAGTGTAACCACTGGGTGACTCCTCCCATCACGTTTTTCATGTTATAAACTTTTAAAATATCACATATTCTTATTGTTCCTAAAATAACAGATTGTATATATACTCTGTTCAAAATAAGATCGTGACCCAGCGGCCGAGTTGTGCGCATGGGCGTGGCTTTTTTCCGTGGCTGCGCTCGACGCGTCGCTGTAGTGGGGACGGCATCTGGCCATATGTCTGACCGCCGCCCGACGAAAACTGGTCGCCGCCGGGTCACGATCTTATTTTGAACAGAGTATACCTTATAAATAATAAAAAAAAAAAAAAAAAATGTATAAACAATTTGAGTATTAAAATGATCATTCTTACATTGCCCAAAATGGTCGGGCATTGTGTCCGGACATTGTTATATAATGCCTGGACTTACTACTTAGCCCGTAACAGATATCTATATATATAAAAAAGGTGGGCAAGTGGGTGTCGCTCTGCTGTACAGTAGGTTACAAGTGGGTCGTTGTATAATGGATGGTATTAAATTTGAATTCAATGATATAATATCATTGTATAAGAAAAACGATTCTGAGCGGAGACGGTATGTCCTTCTAGGTAAAAGACATATTATATACATATCTATGGTATTAAAAAAAATTGACCTATAATGAATTCCAAATTAATCATATCACAATATCCATTAGGTACTTATAAAGCGTTATACACCAACAACAAACCCTGATACTATCATAGATATATATAGTAGATTACTTTAGAAATTTCAAGTACCCACGAATAATATTATACAATCACAACAAAATAACTAAATTCGTAATTCTTGGTTTAAATATGAAATTTTGTCTAAACTTGAAATTAAAATGTCTATAAAAAATAAGTGTGTTTATATATTTTTTAGATTTTTTGGTTACAGTATGAATTATTTAAGAGAATCTTTGTTTTAAATTTTCAACTCTTAGTTATAAAAACTGAACATTTTATAATTTTTTAATTCCAACGATTGATTATTTTCGAGATTTTGATAAATTTTGTCAAAATTCCAACTTTAAATGCTTATAAAAAAAAATCGTGAGTATGTATTTTTAAAATTTTTCAACTGATATTGTAACAATATATAAGAAAGCTTGTATTAAATTTTTATACTTTTTGACCCAACAAATAAAACTTTATTGATATTTATAGAAAAAAAAACTAAATAAATCGAAAACTGAAAATGTCCGTAAACAGCTCAAAAAGAGTCAAAATATTTTCAAAATTGTATAGTGTTTAGAAAATGCTAATATAAACATTCAGTGAAATTTTCATATATCTATAGTTATTCGTTTGTGAATTACAACAAAATAAGGAAATCGCTACATGAGAAATCGAGTGAACATCCAATGTTGTAAAAATTTGAATTTCAAACGCTCATAAAAATTTAATTTGACTGTCCGGTAGAGATTTTTTTATTGATAAAGGTAGACAAACTTATGAGTAATCTTGTATTACATTTTCAAATCTTAGATTTAAAAAGAAAAATTTTTGCGAATTCTTAACTCAAAATAATTTGCTAATTTTCGTGATTTTTCCATATTTTGTAAATTTTTGAACTTTAAATGCTTATAAAAAAAAATTGTGACTAAGGATTTTTAATATTTTTTATCTGCCTTTGAAACAATATACTAGGAGTCTTCTATTAAATTTTCAAGTTTTTTTAACCAACAAATAAAATTTTATTGATATTTCTAGAAAAATAACTAAAAAAAAAATGTAAAATGAAAATGTCCCTAAACAGTTCAAAATAAATCAAAATATTTTGAAAATGTTATCGTGTATAGAAAATGCAAATATAAACAACCAGTGAAAATTTCATGTATCTACGGTCATTTGTTTTAAAGTTACACCAAAAACCAAATTCGATTTTTTGGAAAATCGATTTTGCGTAAAAATTCCCGTTTTTCCTTAATTTTTATGTTGTTTTTTCCCGGCGCTTGTGAAAACTACTGGAAAATGTTTACTTTTGACCCCCCAAAGTACCATCTAGATTCACTTTCCTATCAGAAAAGGTACTATTGAAGAAAATCGAAGCACTTTTACTGTCCCATAACGTGATGACAGACACAAAAAAAAATATAAAAATATAAAAATATAAAAAAAAACACACATCATTGTAAAACCAATACATTCATCGCTCCGCTCAGAATCTAAAAGGTGGGCAAGTGGGTGTCGCTCTATTGTACAGTAGGTTACAAGTGGGTCACTGTATAATGCAGTGGTTCTTAACCTTTTTCGAATGACGGAACACTTAACATTTTACAAGATTTTCGCGGAACACAACCGTAAAATAAAATAGTAGTACATACATTTTTAATTTTTTAATATGTTAAACAATGAATGTATAGCATAAAATTTTTTGCATACCATACATGTTAGTGTTAGTCACTAAAAAATAATAAAATAATAAAAAGAGTAAAAAAAATTTAAAAATTTGAAATCGAATACTTTGTATGAGATATTTGTGCCTGATGATTTTTACAGATATTTTCAATATCTGGCCGTATGTACGATATTGCTACTCTCATTTCCTCTTCAATATTTGTCAGCCTTTCTCGTTTCTTTGTTTTGATATTCGTCAGTGTTGAAAATCCAAGCTCACATAAGTATGAGGTTGAAAATTGTAATAATATTGAAATTGCTTTTTCAGAAATTTTTTTAAATTCGGTTTGAACTGAAATCCAAAATTCTTCTACTGTTATTTCGGAAAATTTTATTTTTAGAGTTCGATCTGTTGTTAGCGTTATGAATTCTTCCTCTTCTTCTAACGTAAATTCATAACTTGACGTGTTGATGGTAGAAAATGGATTTCGTATCCAATCATACTTTTCAATATTCAATTCAGGAAAGTATTTCGTGATTTTTTCTTCTAATAATGCTAAATGTTCTGTTATAATAGGAATTATTTCATTATTATTTTTAATTGAAGGAAACATGTCCACCGTATTTTTTTGAATTATACGCGTTCTCCAAAAAGATATTTTTTTTTAAATGTTAACAGTTTATCCGTGGATGTAAGAATATTTTCGTTTTTACCTTGTATACCAGCATTTACGCTATTTAAATAATTAAAAATATCAGCTAAATATGCCATTTTAACACACCAAATATCGTCTGTAAGAAAAGATATAAAAACAGTGTTACCTTCGTTTTGAAAAAACATTAACAATTCATTCTTAAGTTCCAGAATTCGATTTAGAACTTTACCTCGCGATAACCATCTTACTTCACAATGTAAAAGTAAACATACGTGCTGAGCTTCCATTGATTCACACAGTTTTTTAAATAGGCGTGATTGTAATGGACGCGATTTTATGTAGTTAACCATGCTTACAATTTTATCCAATACAGACTTTAATGTAATAGGTAATGTTTTCGAAATAAGTGATTCTCGGTGTAAAAAACAATGTGTAGATATGATATTAGGATTTTTTTTTCTTCGCTAATGTTGTAAATCCTTTAATAGAACCAACCATTGAAGGAGCTCCATCGGTGCAGATTCCTACACATTGGTCCCATGTTATGTTAAATTTATCTAAATATGACGAAATTGAATCAAAAACATTCTGTCCTGTTGTACGTTCAGTAAGTTGTTTACAGCATAAAAATTGATTCACTATTTTATTTTCATCAATGAAACGAACAAATCCTAGTACGTGAGCTATACCACTGATATCAGTAGACTCGTCAATTTGCAAAGCGAAATATAGTTTATTAGTAGTAAACTTGTTAGTGACAGTTTTCTCAATATCATCTGACATGTGTATAATTCTGTTTTTTATTGTATCGTCTGAATGCGGAATTTTCATAATTTCTTTTTTTGCATCATCGCCAAACATAATTTGAACTATTTCTGAACATGCCGGTAAAATCAAACTCTCTGCTATGGTGTGTGGTTTTAACTGTTTTGCAATTATTTCGGCAACTTTATAAGATGCGATTTGTGCTTTATCAGATATTGTTACAATTTTTTTTAAATGTTTTCTTTGATTCATTTGATTATTCAACAACCTTTCAAAATAATTTTTTTCTTTAGACTGGAGATTGGCGTGCTTAGATGAAAAATGCCGTTTTAATTTCGATGGTGCCATTGCGCTATTAGACAACTTTTCCCCACAAACCACACAAAGGGGAATTTGACAATCATTTTCGTCAACATAAGTGAACCCAAAATTTAAATAATCGTTGCAATATTGTCTATTGACCTTTTTTATTTTATTCTCATGATTGAAAGTATCATCATTGACATTGCTTGTATTTGTACTTGCATTATCAGTACCAGAATCATGTTTCCGTTTAAGAAATTTGTCCATTTTGTTATTAAAATGGTCGTTACAAATTAAATTAATTAACTAAATAAATTTCAAATTGTACTTACTTAAAAAAATAACAGAATCCTTATTTATGAAGTTGTACACACGTCTAACGTTGATAACCGTGGGCAACGTACTAATACTAATGTATTTTATAACTTTTATTAGTGCAGAAAATAAAATTGTCAATATCTATACGTATGTTATCGCAGTATGGTGGAGATTATCGTATAATATAATAATAATAATGTATATTAATATATTATATAGTATACACTATACTGACACATTATATTATTCGAAAGTTAACGATAACGTTTTTGTGTACAAAAATAAACCAACAAAACCTAAAATGATTCTATTTTGAAAGAATTTAGAATTTTTTTTTTCACTGATTTTAAAATTTTGGCGGAACACTTATACGAAGTCCACGGAACACCGGTTAAGAACCACTGGTATAATGGATGGTATTAAATTTGAATTCAATGATATAATATCATTGTATAAGAAAAACGATTCTGAGCGGTGACGGTATGTCAGTCTATGTATCAGACATATTATATACATATTTATGGTATTAAACAAAAAATTGACCTATAATAGGTACCTATAATAAATTCCAAATTAATCATATCACAATATCCATTAGATACTTATAACGCGTTATACATCAACAAAAACCGTGATACTATCATAGATATATAATAGTACACTTTAGAAGTTTCAAGTACCCACGAATAATATTATTCAATCACAACAAAATAACTAAAATAGTTATTCTAAGTTTTTTAATATGTAATTTCGTCCAAATTTGAATTTAAAATGTCTGTAAAAAATAAGTGTGTTCATATATTTTTTAGATTTTTTGGTTATAGTATGAACTGTTTATGAGAACCTTTGTGTTGAATTTGTAATCCTTAGCTATAAAAACTGAACATTTTATAATTTATTAATTACAATGATTGATAATTTTCGAGATTTTGATAAATTTTGTCAAAATTCGATCTTTAAATGCTTATAAAAAGAAATTGTGCATATGTATTTGAAATATTTTTCAAACTGATATTGTAACAATATATCAGGAGCGTTGTATTAAATTTTTATACTTTTTGACCCAACAAATAAAACTTTATTGATATTTATAGAAAAAAAAACTAAATAAATCGAAAACTGAAAATGTCCGTAAACAGCTCAAAAAGAGTCAAAATATTTTCAAAATTGTATAGTGTTTAGAAAATGCTAATATAAACATTCAGTGAAATTTTCATGTATCTACAGTTATTCGTTTTAGAATTACAACAAAATAACGAAATCGCTATATGAGAAATCGACTGAATCTCCAATGTTGTAAAAATTTGAATTTCAAACACTCATAAAAATTTAATTTGACTTTCTTATAGACATTTTTTTTTTGATAAATGTAGAAAATCTTATAAGGAATCTTGTATTACATTTTCATATCTTTTATTAGCCATTGGTTAACAATTAATGTTACCATTAATATTATTCATTAACTAATAATACCAACAATAATTTGTTCGAGCCTATGCATACCTACCGTTTTAAAGGAGAGTTATGCAAACTTATAAATATGATAACATCTGTTATATATATGTTGTAATATAACTTAGGTTAGGTTATGTATAAAAAAAAACACTTAAAAATAACTGTTGTTATATATTATATATATATTTTTATACATAATTTATACATTATTCATTCTGAAAATATATACAAACACAAATTAGAATTAGACAATAAAAATAACACAAAAATTAGTACACAGGAACTTTTTATAGCTTACCACTAGCTTGCGGTCATCCTATAAACAATGTATTTAAAAACATTTATAACTAACATGTATATTACAAATATATTACAATATTATACTCACTCCTACATTCATGGAGGCCATATCGTGGCCCATAGATGACACAGCACTCGAGCCACAGTCATGGCCCGAGTGCTGGTGCGAAGCCCTGGCACCATTCCCCAACGACGGGGGGGCCGAGTCCCGCAGCCGCTGTGAGGTCGTCTGTCTGGAAGGAGACCGGTCTCGCCGCCAGAGGGGAGACCGATCTCGCCGCTGGGGAGAGGACCGGTCTCGCCGCCGAGGGGGGGACCGGTTTCGCCGCCGAGGAGGGGACCGGTCTCGCCGACGGGGGGGGGGGCGATTTCGCCCGCGGGGGGGGGGACCGGTCCCTCTGCACTTTTGGTCTCCTGCCTGCATACCTAATAAATAATATTTTAGATGCATTGCCTACGATCACATATATAATATACACAAAATACACTTACAATGGCGGGCCAGGTGGGCAGGTTTTCTGCAATTGTAGCATTCTGAAAAAGAAAAGCGATTAACATTACCATGTTTATCCATAGACCTATAAACTAATGGATAACGCTTAGAGAGAGAAGTAAGAGGTCCAATATACAGTATTAGTTTCGTAAGTCTATGATTTCCCACATTATGTTTTTTCTCTCTTTTTCTTATATTATGATTCCATCAAGATTCCCCCACTATGTTCCTTCTTACTCACTCTATATTGGCGTTACTCAGTGATAGTTGGGTGGTGAGGGAGGCGCAATCCATTAGTTTATAGGTCTATAATATGTAAGAAAAAAAGTCCCCGGAAAATAGTCCCCGGTAAAAAAGTCTCACGGAAAAAAAAAGTCTCCAAATTACTATTTGATTTATATTCTGTCTTTTATCATATAGGTATTTATTAAGTACATAGCCCATAGGTAAAACATGTTACATATTTGTATTGAAAATTATTAACAATCAACTAAATTAAATAGATACCTTTCTAGGATTAAAAATTATTGTAGATAAGTATTTATATACATAATTAAATACATTTTAAATTTATTGAAAATAATATAATATTTTAAAAATTTAAACATATAATAATATATAAGATTTGTCAACCCAATTTATTTAGAAACATAGATATACCAGTATATAACAGTATAGAGGAAATATCGTTTTATTTATTCTATAATGAGAGACTTTGTTTCCGTGGGACTTTCTTACCGGGGACTTTTTTCCCGTTTACCGTATATACGTCATGACAATTGACAATATTTATACAAACTTTTAGGTGCTACAATTGCAGAAGATGGTGGTTGATTAGTTGCAGCCTGCACCGTCACCTTACAATTTGTAAAATGAAACATTCTACAACGAAAAATTAACATTAGTAAAGTTGTCAAAAAAAAAAAAAAAAAAGTGAAAAATATAATAAAGTAACGAGTACTCACTTCCACTGGTCGATGGCAAATAAATATAGAATTGATTCCACTGTTTAGTTTTGCCTTGCCTTTTAGTAATGGTATTTACCGATGTTATTACCAGCACCGCGGGTCTGTCAAAATCGTTGAGCATTGACAAAAAGCTTATTAAAATTAAATAGGTAACATTTGGTAATACTGCTGTCACGTGGTGGCAGAGTAAAGAGCGAAAAGCTCAGTGGACCTGGGCGGCTCTCCGCTCCGACTTCGGGCAACTTTCTTCCACGAGCGTCTGTGCGAAACGTTCGTTTTTACAAATTGCGTAGAAATTAACTACTATACAAATTTACACTCTTTTTTTTTCTTACCTTTTTTTATCCTACCTTTTTTTTTTTTTACTACGTTTGGCGTTTTATAGACTATTGAGTACTATTTTTTTTATTATTTAAAGCTTAATTGTTCACCCCGTGTACTTATACATCATTACAGTTTATTTACTGCAATTCACACTTTATATTGGCATAATTGCAATTTAGCTCCCCCTCGCCATTTTGAATTTTTTTTATCGAAACTTATGTAACTCATCGAGTTAAGAACGATGATGCAATCAAAATTTGTCGCTCTCACTTAATTTCGAAGTTATAGCCTCCCAAAGCTAACGATTTTACGTTTAGACGCATGCGCGCAACACTACTAATGCCGCACGAGGACCTCGAGTTTGGCGACCGGAGGACTTTTTTAGTTGTTTTTATACTTAAACTGTGTAACACTGTATTACGACATAAATTACCCTGTAACCTACTTAAGGTGGTGTTGCATAGCAAGTCGGGAGATATTTTCGATTTGCGAAGCGGAGCGACGGCGCCGAAGAGCGCAGCGACGAGTGCCGCAAACTGTATAATACTGCCCATATACGGCATATACTACGACATAATTTTTTACTTTCCCTGTAACCTACTTAAGGTGGTGTTGCATAGCAAGTCGGGGGATATTTTCGATTTGCGGAGCGCAGCGACGGCGCCGAGTAGCGCAGCGACGAGTGCCGCAAACTGTGTAATCACTAGGGCCCGGAACTTGATGACCTAAAAATCTTTAAAAAATGCACTAAAAAAAATGTTAATATGACTTATAAACATCAAAAAATGACTTAAAAAAATGACCAAAAAAATACCAAAAATTTCTTTAAAAAATAATAATCATTATTATTATTATTTAAAAATTAAAAATTATTATATAAATATTAAAAAAAATTCGTTTTTCAAAATTATAATGTAACATAATGGTTCTTATAAATTTATAATTATTATAAATTTTATTTTTATACATTAAATATGCTTTTAGTAATTAAACAATTTAAATTTTATTTATATTTATACTTTTAAACAATAAATGTGTTACACTGAACGATTAAAGTGTGTTTAATAGTTTCAAATAAAAATGATCGGCGATTGTCCGATAGTAAAGTTTTGTATGTTGAAAAACTTCTTTCAACTTCCACAGAAGTGATTGGCGCATGTTTGAAAAAAGTGATATCATCTGTATTCAAATCTTCTGGCAATCCTTCTTTTGTCACTTCTTGTCCTTCCAATATTTTTGAAATAATCTGCATAGTTTTATAACCACTATTTTTTTCTAAAACAGTTTTAAATTTATGTTGAATTTGGCGTCCAACTATATTTCGTGCTAATTGAATTTTATCTTTTTCTTCGTCTACAACTAGTATAGCATCGGCAAGGCATATTTTTGACGATTCTAATCGTTTGATTGAATTTGGGAGCGATCCAAAGTTTGATTTGATATAAACTAAATTTAATTCTAAACCTGGATCGTAAATCGAAATGTAACTTTCGACAAGAAAAATGCGAATATACATAAAAAAAAGTACAAAAATGAATAAAATGCACTAAAAACTGCACTAAATGACCGTAAAGCATAAAATTCCCTAAAAATGCAAAAAATGCAAAATAAAAATTGTACCATTAAACTCCATATTCCATGAATCAAATTCCTGTAAAGACGAGCCTCGTGTGTAAGCATTACATAAAAAGATGCAAATGCATCAAGTTCCGGGCCCTAGTAATCACTGTTGAGGTCCTCCGCGCGGTAATATAGTAGGTAGTGTTGCGCGTATGCATATAAACGAAAATTAAAAACTTTGGAAGGCCATAACTTCGAAACAAAGTGAGAGCGACAAATTCTGATTGCACCATCGTTCTTAACTCGATAAGTTACATAAGTTTCGATAAAAAAAAATTCAAAATAGCGTGGGGGAGCGTGGGAGCTAAACAGCCTAAACTGCAATTGTTCCCGGGTTATGTATCCAATCCGCGAAACACAAATGCCCTATAACTCATAGATTTCCATACAGCGACGATTGATAGCTAGACATTCCATTATAATTATTCGCAATTCCTAATTTCTTATAAAGTCAACAAAACAGAACAGGACATACAACGGGGCACGGTATTACACCAACCGCAGGTGGATTGCATACCTGGTAATATACGCTTCACATATTGTCCGCGATCCGACGCAGTCGGATTGCCTACCTATGTGATTTGATGACTGATAGCTAGACAATCAAATACACATATCGATACTACAATTTTTAATAATTTCAACAACCAAAAGCAGCTGACTAGAGATCCAGGAGATCGTATCTATTTACAATGTTTGTGACGAATTGCTAGACGATCAAACTTTTAAATATTCCTGCCAATGCGCCAAGCCTTATCTCCAATCCATATCACTAATCTTAAACTTTTGACTTAAACCCTTGTGGTTTTTATAATTCCAACGACATTGTCTCCGAAATCGGTGCTCACTTACAAACAAACACTGGGGGTTCCGGGGGTCTCCCCCGGCTAGACCGGAGGGCTAGTCTCTTATATTATAAAACGCAAATAGTCCCCAGTTTTGTCCACGGGGATAGACGACTTTCGTGTCGTTTTTCCGGCCCGGCCAATCGCAACGTTCAGATTCTGCGGCGGGCAATAACCGCGTTATCACTTCTTTTCTTATCATTTTTGAAATTTTCGAAATTTACACATTTTACACGATTTCGACCGTTTTCTAGCACTTTTCGCTCATATTTATATTTGATTCGCGTAGCTCGCGATCTATCGAAGCCGCCGGTGTGCGGTTTATATCCGTTCGCCGTCCGTAGCGGTCGCAATGTCGATCGCAAAATACGCTCCCGGCCGGACTTTTTTGCCGATTTTTTTCGTTTTCTCCGACAGTTTCGTCTTTTCGCACGCCGTTCGTGCCCGAATCGTGTAGTTGACGTCTTTCTAAAGCCGTACATATACGCTTTTCTTACGAAATCGGTCGGTTTGCTTCGCAATCGCGTTTAGAAATGAGGCCGGCGACCGACCGACCGTACGCGTATATATACATGTATATACGTGTATAATTTAAATTTTTGCCTATTGATTTAATAATTATTAACGGAAAACGCTTTGCACGCGCTCCGTTAAATATATATATGGGAGATGCGCGTATTACAAGCGAATTATATGCGATTACATCGATGTACATCGAATATATCGGCTTACGTCGCTCCGTAGACGCACGGCTTAAGTGTTGATGTTTTGACCGTATTGCATGTCTCAAATTGTGTCCGAGTAGGTTAGGCGTTAGGTAGTAAACACGTAGGTCCCGGGTTCGAATCCGTCGTAGGCCCTCCGGGTTTCATTGCCGTCAATGCCATATGGTTTACACGGCCGCCCGGGTCCTGACTTTTTTTGCATTTTTTTTCCGTAATTTTACAAATTTCCGATCTTTTCTCTTTACTATTATTATTATTTTAACATTACTTTGTGTATGTACGTTCAATTTTTGTTAATTAATCTACCATATTTCATTTTTTATGTATTAATATTATATGTATTTATGTAGGTAAGCATGTTTTTTTTCGATTTTCTTACGTTATTTTACAAGTTATAGTTACTGGTTTTTTAAAATTTTTATAATATTACTTTACTGTATGAATATTTTTACTACTAAATTTTTATACCATTATATTATGTCATGTCCCTTCATCGTTGTATTTTAACTATTGTATTTTTACCTGATTAATTGTTTATTTTAAAAAAAAGTATAATGTCATGTACATAATTGTAATTTAACTATTGCATTTCTTACTAATTGCATGTCTGTATATAAAAAAATATATTATAATGTGTATAAATGTAATTTAACTATTAAATTGTTTATATAGAAAAAATATAATGTTAAGTACAAAGTACATAATGTAACTATTGCATTTTTAACTAATTATTCTAAACACGGTTTTATGTATTCATTACGGTTTTACAATCACTGTCAATTCATTTGTTTGTTTGTACAAAATATATCTTATCATTGTAGGTACTACTATTTCAACTATGTAACCAGGGCCGGATCTAGGGGGGGGACTGGGGAAGTCGGGGATTTATCCCCGGGCGTATAATTTTCGTGGACGTATTTTTAAGGTTTTAAATATTTTGAAAATTGAAAATTGAAAATGGACTTTAAAACAAAAGTCAAAACTAAGTTCAAAATAATATTTCACAAGAAATGTGTAATATTGGGTATGTGAATAAAATAAAATAATTTTATTTTTAATTGAGATTAGTAATAACTAATAACATTGATTTAAATATGAAAAAGGTAAAAAATAGATAATAATATAAAATAAATAAAACCCGTCCGCAACTTACTGTCAGCGGGAGTGTACATGCATTAGTCTATCATAAATAAATTAATGTACTCTCCGATTAGTGACATAATAAAGTATGGTAAATTACATCATTTTCTTGCATATAATATAATATTATGTAGATAGTTGTTTAAAACCTTAATCTTAAAAATCACACTATTAATTGTAATTCATTGTTATGTGATTTTAAATTAACAACTATACATTTTTCCAAATAGGTAGGTACTGCATAAAATTATGTACTACATAAAATGTTACTTAGGTACTAATGATTTAATTGTTTTCAGATTATTTATTAAATTACACGTTCGTACCTAGACTTATAAAAGTCTTTGTATTTAACAACAAATGCCTTTTTATAAACTGAACTTTTTTATAAATGTCACCATGGCCACTAGATAAATGTAACAGAACACAAAATGGAATATAATTTGTCATTTGTGTTTGCTTTTTAGTTTTTAAATAGGTACAAGTATACAACTATTAATTTACTTGATAAACTTGATACTACAAAAGTACAACATAATTAAATGATTAAAACAAAAATACTATCCTATTGATTGTAGCCAAAGACAGATTGAATATTATGTTTTACATATTATATTAAAATAATTTAAAAGGAAATTTATATTCTATTTGGTTCGTTTTTTTTTTATTATAAACTGTGTTTTTTGTCTGATTTATTTTTATTGTTCAAGATGTCAAACAGACAACCAGGTCCTTATTATTCTGGAAATTTTTAAAATGTAGAATGTAGAATGTAGTTATTTTAGTATATAGGTACATTCAATCCATAAGTGATAATCCATGATAAATATTTCTTTGTCGTGTTATAATCATTATATTACAATTTTCAGTACATAATTACATTTTTGTTTCATTGTATTTATTCCGTACCTAGGTACATATTATTAGTTTTGATTGTAACAATTATTAAAAATGAAAATGTATAATATTGATAGGTATGTTGTGAATTAAATATTGTTCTTTTACATAAAGCGTCCTATATTAAAAGTAAGCAATAGATACCTAATTTAGATTTGTTAATAAATAATTCATACATGTTATTATTATCAATATTATTTATTCTAAACCTGGAACTTAGAAATATTGACCACAGATTTTAGCTTTAAATACACCATTAAGAAGTGCTTCTAAAACTATATTACGTGAATAGTTTAAATTTTAAAATGTTTCATTTTTAAGTTAAAATCGTTCAAATTATTTGTGGTAAATAAATGATCATAGGCGCACGTTGGGTGTGAATTTAGGGGGTGCTGGAATAATTTATGATTCACAGATCCGTGGGGGGCTTTGCCCCCCACACAACCCTAAATCCTAATATTTCTGCATTGCATTAGATTTAATTTGTATAGTGTATTCAATAATATCTAAAGTGCAATGTATCAAATAGTCTGTATGATTGTACAGAAGACGCTAGGTACACCAACATGTGTTGTCTCCGTATTACAAACGTAGGTACAACATAGGCAAAACTGTTTTGCACGGGTATAAAAAACTTTAAGGCTTTACTCTAAGCTAAGAAAGTAAGAAACTAAATGTTCACACTATAAATATGAGAAAATTTACTGTGTAACTTTGTTTTTATATTTCATAAAATTTGAAAACAATATATTAGGAGCCTTCTATTACATTTTTAAGCTTTTATACCCAACAAATAAAATTTTATTGATACTTATAGAAAAAAAACTAAACAAAATGGAAACTAAAAATGTCCATAAAAACCTCAAAATAACTCAAAATATTTAGAAAATTTTAGCATGCATAGAAAATGGAAATATAAATAACCAGTAAGATAATATAATTTTCTATAATGATATGATATAATATGATTGCTACATACTGTTTAATGTTTTGACAAAAACTGAAACACTGAACCATGCATTCACACAATACTGTTTTAATCGTGAATTCGTAAACAGTTGTCAATATTTGTAATAAAAAGAAAAATTGCGAACCAATAAACCACGATAGTTTATAAATGATTGGTGAAATACCGAAATAAACTGAGGGTGCTGGTTTGAAGCTGGGGGGTGCTAAGCACCCCCCCCTATGTGCGCCTATGTAAATGATTGGTCCTGCAGTGCATTTGGAAAGGTTTTGTAAATGTTGGTCCTCAGTTCCTCGCAATACTGTGTGAGTGTGCTTGATTTTTCGTAAAAAAAAATACTAATTCTGGTCATCTCCCTGGATGGGCGTATTTTTTTAATTTTCCCCGGGTGTTAAAAAGCTATGATCCGGCGCTGTATGTAACTAACATCCGACTTTCTGTTTAAAATATTGTTTACCTACTGTTTTTGATTCAATATATTATACATACCATACTAAATCAAACTGTTCAAATACACACACAATTTGTTAAAATAAATAAATAATATTAATAGTATCAATGACATACTGCAAGTTAGGTTAAGTTAAATTATACTTTTATTAAAAACGATGTAATAGATAGGTATGTATACTAAACATATTATATTTTTTAACAAAACAACAAAAATGGCAATGTACCATATTCAAATGGATTTTAATATTGACATCCCTATGATTAATTTTGTTAATAACATGCACTAAATAGCCTTGATCTGATCATAACAATGATCGTATATTTATTTTCTTGGAATTAATTAGGTACATTAAGACAGTGTAATTTATTATGACACCTAATTGTGTTTATAATATGTTTTTTATCATTTATCATACAATAAACACACATTTATATAAATATATAGGTACTTTGGGATTTTCTATTTTTTGTAAATTAATGAACTTTATAAATATCGACTTAATAATCGAATTATCGACGCACACTTTTTTACTAACAAAAAGGGCTGGTGCAATATGGATCATAATTACACGTTGAACAAAGTGCGCTGATAGTCTAGACAATCGATTAGGTAAATGGTTTTTTGACTTCAAACTTTTGGACAGACCCAAAAACTACAAAAAAGAAGTGTAAAATATGCGTATTTACACCGTTGATGACTGATAGCTAGACACTCAAACTTTTAAACATTCCCGCCAATGCGCCAAGCTTTATCTCCAATCCATATCACTAACTCTTATCACAAATTCTAAACTTTCATCTTACGATTGTCGCTCCTTTAATAATTGAAACGACTCTTACTCCAAAATCAGTAGGTACCCCCAAATTCAGCGAGTCTCATGGGCCAACTAGAATCTATATTTTTGATTATTCACTTATCTGCTCAACTAACGGGGTCCGCAATCCACCGCAGGTGGAGTGCATACCTGATAATATACGCTTCGCATATGCTTACCTATGTGATTTTATGACTGATAGCTAGACAATCAAATGCACATATCGACTCTACACTTTTTAACAATTTCAACAACCAAAAGCAGATGACAAACGCCTAGAGATCCTAGAGATCGTATCCATTTACAACGTTCGTGACGGATTGCTAGACGCTTAAACTTTTAAAAATTTACGCCAAAACGCCAAGCTTTATCTCCAATCCATATCACTAATTCTTATCACAAATCCTAAACTTTCATCTTACGATTGTCGCTCCTTTAATAATTGAAACGACTCTTACTCCAAAATCAGTAGGTACCCCCAAATTCAGCGAGTCTCATAGGCCAACTAGAATCTATATTTTTGATTATTCACTTATCTGCGCAACTAACGGGGTCCGCAATCCACCGCAGGTGGAGTGCATACCTGATAATATACTCTTCGCATATTGCTTACCGATGTGATTTTATGACTGATAGCTAGACAATCAAATGCACATATCGACTCTACACTTTTTAACAATTTCAACAACCAAAAGCAGATGACAAACGCCTTGAGATCCTGGAGATCGGATCCATTTACAATGTTCGTGATGGATTGCTAGACACTCAAACTTTTAAACATTCCCGCCAAAGCGCCAAGCCTTATCTCCATTCCATATCACTACTCCTTATCACAAATCCTAAACTTTCGTCTTACAACCTTTGAGACTTTTATAATACCAACGACGTTGTCTTCAAAATCGGTACCCACTCTCAGCGAGTTCCACGGGCCCCGAGTTTCACTTAGAGCTAGTCTTATACTATAAAACGTGAACCCGAGGGCGCAGCTTATGGAGTAAATCCGAACTAGCGTAAGCAACTCACCAATCGGAAAATTAGATTTCTATCCGCGGGCGGTCTCCCGGCGGCGGCGGAGCCGTCGCTGCGTTATCACTCCTCTTATCACTTTTTGCCGTTTTTTTCGAAAATCAAAGAAATTTCGAAAAAAAACGAGTTTTACCCCCCCGGGGGGCCTCGGGGGGCCCCGTTCGGACCTTATTCGCGTTCCTCGGTACATTTATAGTCGGTGCGCGGCCCTACTTTTTTCCCGGCGGGCCCCCTGCGGCGGATATCGCGTGCGAACCGAGCGCCGCCGTCGCGCGCGTTTTTTGCATTTTTTTTCGAAAATTCGAGTTTTAGGCGTTTTGGGGCGCATCGACCTCCCCGTTTGGATCTTATTCGCGTTCCCCGCTAAATTTAACGTCGAAACGTGGCCCTACTTTTTCAAAAACGAGTCCCCCGGCGGACGTATCGATCGCCGAGGGCGCCGCGTCGTCGCCGTTTCGACGGTTTTCTCGACTTTTTCGACTAGAGTCGCGTGTAGCAACTCTACGAGACGTCCGACCTCCCCGCCGGCGACGTATTCGAGTTCCACGCTAAATTTATAGCCGGCGAGGGTACCTACTTTTTCAAAAACGAGTCCCGGGGAGGAGCGACGTCGCTTAAACGAGAGTAGGTACCGATGGGGTATCGAGTAGGTACCGCTATATACGGGCATAAATACGTGCGTCTCGAGGTTCGATTTTTTTCGCAAAGCTCGGGTATTATACGTCCGAGGGCTGTCGGATCGCCCGCTCAAACGCCCTTTGACGGCCGTCCAAACGGCGTTCGCCTTTCGCGGGCACGGCGACGCGGCTTAAGAGTCGTAGAATTGACCCGGATTTTCATCTGAGTAGGTGGCAAGGTTGGTTAGGCGTTAGGATAGGTGACTCGAGGGTCGTGGGTTCGAACCCGGTGGCCGTGTAAATTCGAATTCATTTTTTTTGCGTTTTTTTTTTTCGTCACATTTATCATTTTTAACGAAAGTGTTATTTTTTTTTTTAAATTTGCATTATTATATTATATATATTATTATTATTCGTTTGACGATATTTATTGGGCAAAAAAATAATTATAATTAACATTTACCGACGCACCTACATGTTTCTTTTATTAATACATTATAATACAACTAACCTACGTGTAGTACCTACTTGATATATTACAGTTTTTACGTGATTCCGATTTGGTTAAATACTGCTACAGATTATAAATACTATATTAAAAAATAGTGCGACTATATGACTGCTTCATTTGAAGTTTTTTTCGAAAATTCGAGTCCCGGGGTGGAGTAGTGTGTCGGAAACGAGAGTAGGTACCGTGTAGGTATCGCTATATACATACATATATACATGCGCCTCGAGGTTCGATTTTTTTCGCAAATCTCGCGTTTTGAACGTCCGAAGGCGGCGGACACGGTCGTCCGCTCAAACGCCATTTGACGGACGCGCAACCCGCGTTCGCCATTCGCGGGGACGGCGACGCGGCTTAAGAGTCATAGATTTGACTCAGATTTTCATCTCAGTAGGTGGTTAGATAGGTTAGGCGTTAGGATAGGTGACTCGAGGGTCGTGGGTTCGAACCCGGCCGCCGGGATATTCGATAATTTGCGGCGCCCGTGATATTTCGGATTTCTTTTTTTTGCGTTTTTTTTTTTTTTGTCACATTAATCATTTTTAACGAGTGTTCCGATTTTTTTCAAAATTCGCGTTATTATATTATATATATCGGTATTTATATATATTATTATTCGTTTGACTATATTTATTTTGCAAAAAAATAATAATTAACATTTAATTAATATTTGATTTTACCGTGACCAACCTACAATATAATATTATAATGTAGTACCTACTTGATATATTAAATACTGCTACAGATTATAAATACTGTTTAATACAATATTAATAAACTATATTAAAAAATAGTACTACTATATGACTGCTCCATTTGCCGTTTTTTTCGAAAATTCGAGTTTCAGCCCCTTTCGGTCGTATCACCCTCCCCGTCGACGACTTATTCGAGTTCCCCGCTAAATTTATAGCCGGCGCGCGGCCCTACTTTTTCAAAAACGAGTCCCGGCGAGGAGCGGCGTCGCTTAAACGAGAGCGGGTACCGTGTATTGTATTGTATATATTATGCGTCGCGTCGTTTTTTGCGGAGCCGTCGCTGCGTTATCTTTTATCCTTATCACTTTTCACGGTTTTGACCATTTTTCACAATTTTTTTTCAACATTTTTGAAGTTTACATCCTCGGGTGCCTCGGTAGGGCCCGTTTGGACCTTATTCGAGTTCCCCGCTACATTTATAGACGGTGCGCGGCCCTACTTTTTCACAGACGAGTCCCGGGAAAGAGTGGCGTCGCGGAAAAGGGAGTAGGTACCGTGTAAGTATCGCTATATACAGCAATAAATACATGCCTCGCGTCGTTTTTTGCTGTTTTTTTCTAAAATTCGTTTCTTGGACCGTTTTAGTGGTATTACCCTGCCTGTTTGGATATTATTGGCATTCCCCGCTAAATGTATAAGCCACCGTCGTCAGTACTTCGCTCGAGTCGAGTTCCGCGGAGGAGATCGGGGAGCGGACAGTGTTGTTATTACTTTATACGGAAATGAAAATATGCGACAAAAAGTTTGATTTTTTCATACACACTTTCATACACATAATACATAAGTCATAACACAGTGATGCACCATTATAATTAAGCAATTATAATTACTAAATAATTTAAAACATCATAAATATCAAATGACATTTAATTAATTGGTAGGTAGGTACATCATATATTATATACAGTCATACAATATAACAGCAAAATATTATGATAGTAGGTACTTACGAAGATAAGTGCCAAAAAATTGTATTGTGTATTCATTTATACATACCTACGTTTAATAGGATAGTATTACATTACAATAAATTTTGTTATTCACCAATATAATTATCTATTTGTTAATTTGATTTAATTCTCATAATTAAATAAATATACATGGTAGGTATATTTTAGAAAATATCCAATCAGAAAATTAGATTTTTTCGACTTATTAGTTATTTGTTATAACCGCGAAAACATAACAATGATTACATTGATTACAATGAAGCCTAACATAAAACACCTGATAACTGTTCTCTATAATTATAAAAAAAATACAATTTTGTTACCTCCTGTATGCTTTATCAGATTTGAACGGCCGTTTCGAGCACTTTTCGCTGTAGGCGGATTGTCCGTTCGGGAATCGACTTTCACCCGAGATGACTGATAGACGATAGCTAGACACTCAAACTCAGAATCCGAATTTCCGATTTCAACACACAACCTCCAGAACCGGACATACACGCCCGGTGCATGGTCTACGATCCGACGTAGTCGGATTGTCTACCTGACTAGCTACTTACATACGAGCGACTTACACCCCCACTGCATCCGACACTCGGGAATCGACTTTCACCCGAGATGACTGATTTCAACAGCCGATTTGAACACCCATACGAGAACCGGACACACACGCCCGGTGCATGGTCTGCGATCCGACGTAGTCGGATTGCCTACCTGACTAGCTACTTGCATACGAGCGACTTACACAGTTACACCCCCACTGCATCCGACACTCGGGAATCGACTTTTACCCGGGATGACTGATAGCTAGACACTCAAACCCAGAATCCGAATTTCCGATTTCAACACACACACACCAGAACCGGACATACCCAACCGGTGCATGGTCTGCGATCCGACGTAGTCGGATTGCCTACCTGACTAGCTACTTGCATACGAGCGATTTACACCCCGCACTGCATCCGATCAGCCGCAGGCGGATTGTCCGTTCGGGAATCGTCTTTCACCCGAGATGACTGATAGCTAGACACTCAAACTCAGAATCCGAATTTCCGATTTCAACACACACACTCCAGAACCGGACATACACGCCCGGTGCATGGTCTGCGATCCGACGTAGTCGGATTGCCTACCTGACTAGCTACTTGCATACGAGCGACTTACACAGTTACACCCCCACTGCATCCGACACTCGGGAATCGACTTTTACCCGGGATGACTGATAGCTAGACACTCAAACCCAGAATCCGAATTTCCGATTTCAACACACACACACCAGAAGCGGACATACCCAACCGGTGCATGGTCTGCGATCCGACGTAGTCGGATTGCCTACCTGGCTGGCTGTGTCGTACGATCGACTTGAATCGCGTGACTTACGACTAGACACTCTTCCGAGTTCAAAAATTACCGCTTAACCAGTGCTGCCAACACGACAAAACACAATAACCGACGACCCCCCATTCCCGCCGCAGGCTGGATCAAAAAACCCAGCATCGCCGACAAAGATGCACCACCGCCCACACAGTCTTTCCGCCGTAGGCGGGATGACAAACACCGGAATCTAGTCTTATACTATAAAACGTGAACCCGAGGGCGCAGCTTGTGGAGTAAATCCGAACTGCTTAGTGAACCCGCCAATGAGAAAATTACATTTCTAACCGCGGGCGGTCTCCCGGAGCCGTCGCTGCGTTATCACTCTTTCTTATCACTTTTTGCCGTTTTTTTCGAAAATCAAAGAAATTTCGAAAGAAATCGAGTTTTACCCCCCCGGGGGGCCTCGGGCGGCCCCGTTCGGACCTTATTCGCGTTCCTCGGTAGATTTATAGTCGGCGCGCGGCCCTACTTTTTTCCCGGCGGGCCCGCGGCGGCGGATATCGCGTGCGAACCGAGCGCCGCCGTCGCGCGCGTTTTTTGCATTTTTTTTCGAAACTTCGAGTTTTAGGCGTTTTGGGGCGTATCGACCTTCCCGTTTGCATCTTATTCGCGTTCCCCGCTAAATTTAACGTCGAAACGTGGCCCTACTTTTTCAAAAACGAGTGCCCCGGCGGACGTATCGATCGCCGAGGGCGCCGCGTCGTCGCCGTTTCGACGGTTTTCTCGACTTTTTCGACTAGAGTCGCGTGTAGCAACTCTACGAGACGTCCGACCTCCCCGCCGGCGACGTATTCGAGTTTCACGCTAAATTTATAGCCGGCGAGGGTACCTACTTTTTCAAAAACGAGTCCCGGGGAGGAGCGACGTCGCTTAAACGAGAGTAGGTACCGATGGGGTATCGAGTAGGTACCGCTATATACAGGCATAAATACGTGCGTCTCGAGGTTCGATTTTTTTCGCAAAGCTCGGGTATTATACGTCCGAGGGCGGCGAAGCCGGTCGTCCGCTCGCCGACGCTGTCGGATCGCCCGCTCAAACGCCCTTTGACGGCTTTCCAAACGGCGTTCGCCTTTCGCGAGCACGGGGACGCGGCTTAAGAGTCATAGAATTGACTCCGGTTTTCATCTGAGTAGGTGGCTAGGTTGGTTAGGCGTTAGGATAGGTGACTCGAGGGTCGTGGGTTCGAACCCGGCCGCCGGGATTTTCGATAATTTGCGGCGCCCGTGATATTTCGGATTTCTTTTTTTGCGTTTTTTTTTTTTTGGTCACATTAATCATTTTTAACGAAAGTGTTCATTTTTTTTTTAATTTGCATTATTATATTATTATATATATTATTATTATTCGTTTGACGATATTTATTGGGCAAAAAAATTATTATAATTAACATTTACCGACCCACCTACATGTTTCTTTTATAAATACATTACAATTTAACTAACCTATACGTGTAGTACCTACTTGATATATTACAGTTTTTACGTGATTCCGATTTGGTTAAATACCGCTATAGATTATAAATACTATATTAAAAAATAGTAATGACTGCTTCATTTGCCGTTTTTTTCGAAAATTCGAGTCCCGGGGTGGAAACGAGAGTAGGTACCGTGTAGGTATCGCTATATACATACATATAATATATATACATGCGCCTCAAGGTTCGATTTTTTTCGCAAATCTCGCGTTTTGAACGTCCGAAGACGGCGGACACGGTCCTCCGCTCAAACGCCCTTTGACGGACGCGCAACCCGCAACTCGCAACCCGCAACTCGATAAATTGATTTTTTTTTCGTCGTTTCGCTATCACTTCCGTCTTATCATTTTTTTGTTCCGATTTTTTTCAAAATTCGAGTTTTAACGCCTCTTCTGACTTCGGACCTCCCCGTTTGAATCTTATTCGGGTTCCCTGCTAAATTTATAGCAGGTGCGCGGCCCTACTTTTTCACAGACGAGTCCCGGGAAAGAGCGGCGTCAGGGAAAAGGGAGTAGGTACCGTGTAAGTATCACTATATACAGCAATAAATACATGCGTCGCGTCGTTTTTTGCGTTTTTTTTCTAAAATTCGAAAATATGCGACAAAAAGTTCGATTTTTTCACACACACTTTCATACACATAATACATAAGTCATAAGTCATAACACAGTGATGCACCATTATAATTATGCAATTATAATTACTAAATAATTTAAAACATCATAAATATCATATGACATTAAATAAATTAGTAGGTAGGTACATAATATATTATATACAGTCGTACAATAAAACAGCAAAATATTATGATAGTAGGTACTTACGAAGATAAGTGATAAAAAATTGTATAGTGTATTCATTTATACATTCCTACGTTTAATAGGATATTATTACATTTCAATAAAATTTGTTATTCACCAATATAATTATCTATTTGTTAATTTGATTTAATTCGCATAATTAAATAAATATACATGGTAGGTATATTTTAGAAAATATTCGAAAATATCAGAAAATTAGATTTTGTCGACTTATTTGTTATAACCGCGAAAACATAACAATGATTACATTGATTATAAATACAACATAAAACACCTGATAACTGTTCTCTATAATTATCAAAAAATACAATTTTATTAACTCCTGTATGCTTTTTCATATTTGAACGGCCGTTTCGAGCACTTTTCGCTCTAGGCTGATTGTCCGTTCGGGAATCGGATTTCACCCGAGATGACTGATAACTAGACACTCAAACTCAGAATCCGAATTTCCGATTTCAACACACACACTCCAGAACCGGACATACACGCCCGGTGCATGGTCTGCGATCCGACGTAGTCGGATTGCCTACCTGATTAGCTACTTGCATACGAGCGATTTACACCCCCACTGCATCAGACACTCGGGAATCGACTTTCACCCCAGATGACTGATAGCTAGACACTCAAACTCAGAACCTGAATTTCCGATTTCAACACACATACGAGAACCGGGCATACACACCCGGTGCATGGTCTGCGATCCGACGTAGTCGGATTGCCTACCTGACTAGCTACTTGCATACGAGCGACTTACACCCCCACTGCATCTGACACTCGGGAATCGACTTTCACCCGAGTTGACTGATAGCTAGATACTCAAAATCAGAATCCGAATTTCCGATTTCAACACACATACGAGAACCGGACATACACGCCCGGTGCATGGTCTGCGATCCGACGTAGTCGGATTGCCTACCTGACTAGCTACTTGCATACGAGCGACATACACCCCCACTGCATACGATCCGCCGCAGGTGGATTGTCCGTTCGGGAATCGACTTTCAGCCGAGATGACTGATAGCTAGACACTCCAACTCAGAATCCGAATTTCCGATTTCAACACACATACGACTAGACACTCTTCTGAGTTCAAAAATTACCGCTTAACCAGTGCTGCCAACACGACAAAACACAATACCCGACGACCCCCCCCCCTTCCCGCCGCAGGCTGGATCAAAAAACCCAGCATCGCCGACAAAGATTCACCACCGCCCACACAGTCTTTCCGCCGTAGGCGGGATGACAAACACCGGAATCTAGTCTTATACTATAAAGCGTGAACCCGAGGGCGCAGCCTATGTTTTAATTCCGAACTAGCGTAAGCAACTCACCAATCGGAAAATTAGATTTCTATCCGTGGGCGGTCTCCCGGCGGCGGCGGAGCCGTCGCTGCGTTATCACTCCTCTTATCACTTTTTGCCGTTTTTTTCGAAAATCAAAGAAATTTCGAAAAAAAACGAGTTTTACCCCCCCGGGGGGCCTCGGGGGGCCCCGTTCGGACCTTATTCGCGTTCCTCGGTAAATTTATAGTCGGCGCGCGGCCTTACTTTTTTCCCGGCGGGCCCGCGGCGGCGGATGTCGCGTGCGATACGAGGGCCGCCGTCGCGCGCGTTTTTTGCATTTTTTTTCGAAAATTCGAGTTTTAGGCGTTTTAGAACGTATCGACCTCCCCGTTTGGATCTTATTCGCGTTCCCCGCTAAATTTAACGTCGAAACGTGGCCCTACTTTTTCAAAGACGAGTGCCCCGGCGGACGTATCGATCGCCGAGGGCGCCGCGTCGTCGCCGTTTCGACGGTTTTCTCGACTTTTTCGACTAGAGTCGCGTTTAGCAACTCTACGAGACGTCCGACCTCCCCGCCGGCGACGTATTCGAGTTCCCCGCTAAATTTATAGCCGGCGAGGGTACCTACTTTTTTAAAAACGAGTCCCGGGGAGGAGCGCCGTCGCTTAAACGAGAGTAGGTACCGATGGGGTATCGAGTGGGTACCGCTATATACGGGCATAAATACGTGCGTCTCGAGGTTCGATTTTTTTCGCAAAGCTCGGGTATTATACGTCCGAGGGCGGCGGAGCCGGTCGTCCGCTCGCCGACGCTGTCGGATCGCCCGCTCAAACGCCCTTTGACGGCCGTCCAAACGGCGTTCGCCTTTCGCGAGCACGGTGACGCGGCTTAAGAGTCATAGAATTGACTAGGATTTTCATCTGAGTAGGTGGCTAGGTTGGTTAGGCGTTAGGATAGGTGACTCGAGGGTCGTGGGTTCGAACCCGGCCTCAGGGATTTTCGATAATTTGCGTCATCCGTGATAATTTGAATGTTTTTTTTCGAGTTTTTTTTTTCGCTATCACTTCCGTCTTATCATTTTTTTGTTCCGATTTTTTTCAAAATTCGAGTTTTAACGCCTCTACTGACTTCGGACCATCGAAGACTTATTCGCGTTCCCCGTCAAAGCAGCCCTTGATACTATACACGGGAGTGAATATATGCGTCGAAGAGTTCGATTTCCTTTTTTTTGGCGGCTTTTTTCGAAAATTCGAGTTTTAGCCCCTTTTGGTCTTAACGGATCTTATTCGCGTTCCACACTCGCGGAAACGAGAGTAGGTACGCTATTTACAGGCATATATGCGTCGCGTCGTTTATTGCCGTTTATAGCCCTTTTCGACACTTCTGCCCTCCCCGTTGACGACTTATTCGCGTTCCCCTCTAATTGATTTCAACGATTTTTCCGACTACGGTCGCCTCTAACTCCTTTCCGAGACGTCGAAGACGTATTCGTGTTCCCCGCTACGTCGGCACGTTCGATTTTTTTTTGCGAATATCGCGTTTTCGACGTCCGTGGGCTGTGGGCGGCGAAACGGCTTAAGAGTCGTTGATTTACGGTCACCATGCTTGCGTTAGGTGGGTACCGGATACCTTGACACATAATGACGTGTACACTTATTTACGTTTAAATACGTACGTAAGTATAAAAACGTAAACACGTAGGTAAATATGGGTACGGTAGGTCAGGCGGTCGTTTTTTCTTATTATTGTTGTGGGCGAATAATATTATTACGATTTAGGAGCGACACTGTGATCTGCGATACTACAGTGCGACCGTTCTTATACGCGGAATTATACGGGCGGAGTGTGATGGAGTGGAGCAGCGGGGGAACAACTTTGGCGACGCGACACGCGCCCGTTTCGACCTGCCTGATCACGAGGTGATCAGCCCTCTTGCAACGCACATCGACTGTCACGGAAAAGCCTAATACTTTGTGTTATTAATTAATATTCAGTGCTTTCCCTTGACTTTTGTTATTCTGCATTGAGCGCTTTTCACACACCGGTAAGTAAACTTTTATATCTACTACTATACTATATACTATTCAGATAAACTACAGGTGCATTCATGGCGGCGCGTATCGCGAACGAACATAATGTTTTCACCACCTACAGACCACCTACAGACGTTTTCCGCTGTTTCGTGTTTTTTCCGTACACTTTGAATACCTATAACGTTTTTTATATCCGCATTCGTATTAGCTGTCGCCGAAGTCGACGTGTAAGTCCGTTGGCCGTTTCGGCGCGTTACCATTGCAGTACACGTGTTTTATCGCTATTTTTTGTGCTACTACGAGCTGGGTATGTCATTTTTCTATTTTTTATGTGCATCACGTTAGCCGGTGTGTACCTATTCATTCTAAAAATAACACAAGTCTCACCGCTGATAACAAACTGATACAGTCATTATATTCGATTGCAACGATTTTTTTACGAGTATTCAGCATTTACTTTTCATGATTATATTATATTCGTTTGTGATGTTTTTAGGCTATTCAAAATGGTCAAACGCTGCGTGCTATGCGGAGTTGTGGACAACAACGACGATGACGTTTCCGTACACAGGTATTTCACACAACACGTTAAATATCAATTTATATCATAATAAATTATGTGTCGCCACTTAGATTTCCAATCGCCGTACAACGTCGTCTTCAGTGGGTGGCATTTGTGGTGGACCAAGGTTTTCCCGTGAACCACACATCTCAGCTGTGTTCGAGGCATTTCGTCCCCGGTATCGACTACGCTGTGGGAAACGCGCTGCGCCGCCGTTTGAGGCCCGCAGCAGTGCCGTCTTTGGTGAGTATATTCATTGCAGTGCACCATGCCTGTATGCCCGTCTGGCTGGACTTCTAATACTAATACTGTTGTGTACTCTCATGGGTTTAATGTACCTACTGTGTCTTTCAAACTTGTGGCTAACGACAAGCAACCTAACTTAATTTGATAACTTAACTCAATGACATTCAACGTTTTTGTTGCAACATAATGCATATAAGCTCACACAAGTATACTAATAAACATGATAATCGTGTCTTTATCATTTCAAGTTTGATCAATTTTCATAACATTTACAATATGGAAATTACTTAATATAATGTTGGATAGTGTGGCCCACTGTAGTATGTAATTGTCAACATTCCTTACATGCTTAATTATTCACTATGCTCTTAGATACATATTATTGTTTCTGTACATAACTGCTACTGCTATATACCTACAATGTCAATGAATGTTATGTCAGTTACATACATACCAATATACATACTATAACTATACAATACATAATAACTAATATTGTTTTTTTACTATCACGTACACATTTAATTCTATTACCTTGATTTACACGTGCTCAAACCTAAACTAACTAAACAGTTAGGCATTTGTTCATTTGATTATTATTTTTGTTGAGGATCATGACGTATACCTAATACCTCAACAGAACACTTTTATTTTTACTTAACTATTTAATGTGTAACTGTTTATTACTACTTATGGACTATGATTATGTACCTATTCATTGATTATGGCTCGACATAGAGTCAGACTTTGAACGTTAAACTTCTATGTTCTGATTTTTAATGATTGCCTTAAACTAATATTTTGTTTTACTTTCACTTACAAACAAATGTTTGATATAAGTGTACATGTCTCTCTACACAACACTTTTATTTCACTTATTAATTTTCCCTTTTGTCATTTGACTTAACTGTTTAATTGTATAACTGTTGATCACTGCTTCAGAACCATTCTTTTGCTATGACTAAACATATTTTAAACTGCGCTCCTATTGTTTTAACTAATATCTGTTTGACAAATATGCTTACAATATAGTTAATTAAACAATTGACATTAAATATACAACTGTACTTTTTGATTTAATTATTACTTTATTACTAAAGTTATTATTACTATTACTTTATTATTAAATTATTACTTTAAAGTTGTATACTTAAATAAGTTTTATTACAATTAGCAATAAAAACATAAATCAGAATATATATCACATAATATATCAAAATGTAAAACATAAATAATATAAAATAAAAAGATATAACGCTAAAACATTTTTACTCTGCCATTAATACAATTAATTAATTGATAAATAAATATGTGATTTAAAATTGAATTACACTAACCGCCTATTAATTTATAGGTAGTCGGACGGCAACTGGTGCCAGGCGTGGCTGAAGAGCCTGAAGGTGGAGACCCCGTGCAAGTTGCACCTAACCTTGTGGACGAAAACGCCATGATGGACGACCACATTGAAGTTGTGATGGAAGACGGCGTTATGCACGGGGACAATGTGGAAGAACATGAAGACGTGGAGAACATGGAAGTCGTGATGGAAGACGAAGACAATGTGGACTACATCATTGAAGTTGTTATGGACGAAGACAATGTGGAAATTGTCGACGTGGACAACATGGAAGTCCAGATGGACGACGAAGTTTTGCCGGCAGACGTCGAGATAGTCGATGTCCTGCCCGGTGAACTCGAGTTCATGGACATTTTCGAAGACTTCAACCCTGAAGTTGCTGTTGAACTACCAAGAGTTCATGCGCCACGAGTAGACAGGCCAGCCAGTGTTCGACACCCACTTCCGGATCGGCACGACATCGGGCCGCTGAATGAAGTCTGCAGGCACTGTGAGGCCCGTCACTTCAACTGTGAACGCACTTTGAGGGGTCATTTCACATTGTGTTGCAACAACAATCAGATGGTGATTCCTGAAGGACCCCGTCGGTTGCAACAAGCACCTGAATTGCTACAGAGTTTGTTGGTAGACGACTCACGGATAGCAACCCAGTTCCGTAGAAACATAAGACGGTACAACAACACTCTTGCGTTTGCCGCCTTCTCCACTGACCTCAATCAGAGAAGATTGCCTGGTCGCGGACCGAGAGTGTTCACTGTACACGGGCAGGTGTATCGAAGGATCACCAACGACGTCGTCAGAAACGACGACAGACCCCCAAGTTACTGTGAGCTCTATTTCATTGAATCTGGGGAAGCAAACCGGGTTCGCATGAACCAGAACCACCAGGGTGAGCTGAACGAGACTGTGCTTACAGACTTGGACACGATGCTGAGGCAAACCAATCCATTTGCCATGGCGTTCAGCAACATGAGAGCAGTGTGGCTGGAGGAACAGAGAATTGCCAACGCCGATCCTCTGGTGGAACCCAGGAGAGTCACCATGCACTTGGTGGCTGACCCAAACAGTGACCCAAGGCGGTACAATCTACCGCCAAATCAAGTCAACGAAGTTTCGGTCGTGTTTGCTGGAAACAATGGCCAACCGCCGAGAAACCTCGACCTGGTGGTGTTCGACTCGAATCCAGTGAACCCACAACACAGGATGCAAAACTTATCATACGGCTCCCAGCACGCAGATCCAATGCTATACCCCCTGTTGTTCCCACACGGTGAACTGGGTTGGCATTTCGAACTGCGACAAGATGATGGTGGCCGGCAAAATGCTGTGCGCACACGCAACACTATCAGAGAATTTGTGTGTTACCGTCTGGCCATTCGTTACGAAGGAACTAACGACCACAGGCATCAAAAATTCAGTCTGGTACACCGTGCTGGTTATCTGTTTCAACAGTACGTCTGTGAACAATACGTACGAATGGAAACAAACAACATACGGTTCATTGAACGCAATCAGGGAGCCCTGTTTGCCGAAGCGTATCAGGGCCTGGTGGATCACATCAACCAGCAGTTGCACATCGAAGAACCTGCCCCTGTTGGACGCAGAATGATTTTGCCGTCGACCTTCACTGGAGGTCCGCGTTACATGAAGCAGAGCTACCAGGATGCAATGACCATAGTGCGCAAGTACGGCAAACCCGACCTGTTCATTACCTTCACTTGCAATCCTGGGTGGCCTGAGATCGCCAGCAACAAAGGAAATCATGCAGTTGCAGGTGACAGACCCGAACTGGAGGCAAGAGTGTTTCACGCCAAACTCAAGCAGCTCATGTCAGACATAACTGAAAATAGAGTGTTTGGTAACGTAGACGCATATGTTTACACTGTTGAGTTTCAAAAACGCGGTCTGCCACACGCACACATACTCATCATCCTTAGCGATGGCAACAAGCTGCTCACAGCCGAGGATGTAGACGATGTCGTGTGCGCTGAACTGCCAGACCCAGCAGACGAGAACAATCAGAGACTGTTCACAGCTGTGACGAGTCACATGATACACGGACCATGTGGGCAACTGAACCGCGACAGTCCGTGTATGGCTGAAGGGATATGTCTAAAGAAATATCCAAAGGCATATAGTGCAGAGACAGTTTACGTTTCTGACGGCGGGTACCCAACGTACCGTCGACGAGACAACGGGATCGAGGCCCTCGTGAGGGGACACCAGGTCAGCAACGAGTTTGTAGTTGCCTACAACCCGTACCTGCTGGCCAAGTACGATGCACACATCAACGTAGAGGTGTGTTCTACTGTGAAGAGCGTAAAGTATTTATACAAATACGTCTTCAAAGGCCACGACATGGCTACAGTAGAAGTCCAAGACAGAAATGAAATTGAAAAGTAAGCATCTGTTAATTTATTTCTTCATATACTATAACTGTTTTAACTCATAAGTAATTCGACTAAATAAAATAAAAAAGTTATTTTAAAAATGTAGCATACTTGGACAACGAAACAAAAGTTCTTTATTAACTTTGATGTATAACTCCTTAAATATTGCTACTATGATTTAAAAAAAAAACACTTATACTCAACTTATATTTTTAAATATTTATTTGTTTGTTGTTTTTATATGCAAATTAACAATATACTATAAAATAATGGTTACTTTTCGGTTACTATGTTTTTGATATTAATGTTACATAATTAATTCATACAGTAGTACACTGACCTTAAAAAAATATTTTATTTAATTTTTAAATTTTATTATTTTTATAAGTTGACATTGTAAATTTTTTACATAATATAATTATCTATATGGATGTAATATAAATAACTATATTTAATTGACATTCACAGCTATTGAGCAACGCACCTAAGTTAGACATAGGCTCGATTATGTGGTTAAATAGTAAATATATAACATACTATGTAGTATTTACTTGATTATGACAGTTTTTAGGTGAGTCGTTTATATAAATTTAGTGTAGCATACAAATACTGCTACAGATTCTAAATAAGACAATATTAATAAACAAAATAGAACTTTACGTACCTATTTAATGAAAGTCTGAAAATTAAATTGTATAATGATATGTGACTATATACTATTTGATATAACTTATATAGGTAGAGTATTATATGGAATAAACTATTTATTAAATAATAAATTAGGTAACACTTGATTTTATTATCTCCAAATATATTGTTTAACACGGGCTGGATTATATGGGATAGTCCTATAATATATACTTGAATAGACAATAGTAATATAACAAACCTACAATTATACTCTATGTAGTACTAAATATATTACAGTTTTTAGGTGAGTTGATTGTTTGAGGTAATGTAATTTGGTAATTATAAATTTTATGTATGATACAAAACTGCTGCAGATACTATATAATACAATGATTTATTATAAACTAATAGATCTTCATGTATTTAATTAAATTCTGTCAGTTAAATTTTATAATGATATGGCTATACTATTTGATATTACTTATGTAACTAGGTTTATGGAGGATATTACAATATATAATTATTGATCGATATGACTACTATAGGTAGGTTTATTCATGAGCATAAAATCAAGTTAATTAATAGACAATTGATAAATAACTATATATAATTGACATCCACAGCTATTTATCAATACATCTGAGTTAAACAAGGGCTCGATTATGTGGTTAGATAGTAAGTATATAACATACTATGTAGTAGGTACTTGATATATTACAGTTTATATAAATTTAGTGTAGCATACAAATACTGCTACAGATTCTAAATAATACAATATTAATAAACAAAATAGAACTTTATGTACCTATTTAATTAAAGTCTGAAAATTAAATTGTATAATGATATGACTATATACTATTTAATAAAACTTATATAGATAGAGTATTATATAAAATAAACTAACTAATAGAACTAATCAAATTCTGGCAGTTAAATTGTATAATATAAATTTTATTTTTGTTATTTATTAAAATGTATTATTATTATTATTATCACTACTCATAACATTATTGTGTATTAATCGAACGAATTTTGTTTGTTTCAGTTACATCAATGCTCGGTACGTCAGTCCGCCAGAAGCAGTTTGGCGACTGTTTTCGTACGAGTTGCATAAGCCGAGTCACAGGGTGATCAGGCTTCCAGTCCATCTGGAAGACTACCACACGGTGTACTTCGCTCCGGGACAAGAACTGGAGCGTGTGCAAAACGCAGCGCTGGCCCGAACAAGACTCACGGCGTTCTTCTCGCTCAACGAGACGGACCCCGAGGCCAGACAGTATCTATACCATGAGATACCGATGCATTACACCTGGGTGGAAAGAGACAGGAGGTGGAATCGGCGCCAAAGGGTAATGGCCAACGAGACGTTGTCTCGGATGTACGCGGTCAACCCCCTAGATCGAGAGCGATTCCTCTTGCGACTGCTGCTGCTGCACAGGAGAGGTCCTCAGTCGTTCAGAGACATGAGGACCGTCGACGGGGTCGTGTATCCGACCTACGCGGCGGCGGCGGTGGCGCTTGGACTCCTGGAGGATGACCAAGCCCTGCTGGCGTGCATGACAGAGTCCGCGGCCGTGGACACTCCCGCACAGCTGCGTTACCTACTGGTGACGATCCTGCTGTACTGCGAGGCCGCGGATCCGCTGGCGTTATACATGGCAAGCGAGGAAGACCTGAGGCAAGACTTCTTCCACAGACTGAGAGACGAGGACCGCGCGAGAGCCGCGTGCCTGGACGCCATCGGGCGGCTGCTGCGGGGTCACGGTAAAACGCTGGCCGACTACGGGTTGCCGAATCCGGACGTCGCGCTGCTCGAAGAGGACGCGGGAGGAGACGTCTACGCCTTCGTCGACGCAGTGGTGCGTTGGACTCTGCAGTTGGACAACCTCAACGACGAACAGCGGACGGTTTACGACCGCGTGATGGCGGCCGTCGACGACAACCGCGACGTCCCGAAAATGTTCTACGTCGACGGGCCCGGTGGTACTGGGAAAACGACGCTTTACGGCTGCCTAATATGGTCGCTCCGCAACATGGGCAGATCCGTGTTGTCTGTGGCGTTCACGGGAATAGCGGCGACGCTCATGGACGGTGGTATGACCGTTCACTCGACGTTCGGTTTGCCCTTCGGTACACTCAACGAAGATTCGACGTCGTCCATCGCCATGCAGTCTCTGCGCGCGCATAGGATACGGGAGGCGGCACTCATCGTCTGGGACGAAGCGCCCATGTCTCCGGGGCTCCAACTGACGGTGGTCGACCGGTTGCTAAAGGACATAATGCAATCGGAACTACCGTTCGGTGGTAAGACGGTTCTATTCGCAGGTGACTTCAGACAGATACTGCCGGTGGTCCGCAGGGGGACGAGGGCCGCGATCGTGGCGGCTTCAATCAGGCACCACCATCTGTGGGACGTCTTCGAGCGTTTCAGCCTGACGCAGAACATGCGGGCCAACAACGACGCGGACTTTGCCGCCTGGTTGCTTCAACTCGGCAACGGCCAGCTGCCCGCGGTCGACGGAAATGTGAACACCGTCGAAATCCCCAGGAATATGGTATGTGACATAGCTAATTTGATTGATTTTGTTTACCCGCAGCAAATGTCGTTGGCTAACGTCGACGACTTTGCTCGGAAAATTATTCTCTGTCCCCGGAACGAGGATTGTAGACAGGTCAATCGCACGGTGCTGCAACGCGTCACGGGTGCCGCGAGAACCTACACCGCCATAGACACGGTGGTGGCGGACGACGTGGACGAGATTGCCAATTACCCGACCGAGGTTTTGAACTCGCTGGAGCCCGACGGACTTCCTCCGTACAGGCTGACGCTGGTGGTCGGTTCCGTGGTCATGCTACTGCGGAACCTCGATCCGAAAATCAGACTGTGCAACGGAACAAGGTTAGTGGTTACGGAACTGAGGCGCAACAACTTCAAAGCGAGGTTGTTGGCGGACGCGGGGGAAGGGCAGGACGACATCGTCATCCCCAGGATACCGCTGTCGTCCAGCGGAGACGACGACCTGCCCTTCACCATGCGTCGGGTTCAGTTCCCGGTGAGACTTTCGTTTGCGATGACGATCAACAAGTCTCAGGGTCAAACTTTTGACAGAGTTGGTTTGTTTCTGCCGTCCCCGGTGTTTACGCACGGACAACTGTACGTTGCGTTCTCACGAGTGCGGGACTCGGAATCAATAAAAGTTGGTATGTACGGTGGCGACGACGGTCGATTTATCACAAGGAATATAGTGTATTCAGACGTGTTGTGATCGGCCGTTTTTGTTCAACCTTAACTTGAGCAGTGCAATTACACTTAATACTTATTAGTTATTGCAGTCTTAATCACTTATGCCGATAATTTTTAATTATTTGCTATAAGTTTAGCCGTCGCTATATGCGACAGCGGGTACCTGTGTGGTCCGACCTGTGTGGTCCGACCTGTGTGGTCCGACCTGTGTGGTCCGACCTGTGTGGTCCGACCTTTGTGGTCCTGTGGAGAGAAAGTTTGACAACCTCCCCGTGGTTCTCTCTGGATGCTTATTCACTGCAAAGTGAATTCGTAACTAATGTCAAACGTTTTGAAATTAAATTAATTAACTGGTTTTCAGCATACTTATAGAATTAACATTTTCAGGCTGTTGAAAAATGGTGAACAACTGTGTTTGGTGTGGAAACATTGATGCCGCCATGGAGTTTCTATACACAAGTAAGTATGAACCATTTACGTCCCAATGAACATGACCGTTACACTCACATTCACATTTATATTTAGGTTTCGACGGATATGGACGCAGTTAGTGCAACACCATGGGTCACAAGTCTATCAAGCTGTGTTCGAGGTTTTTTGTTTCTGGAGACTTCTCGACACAACACTGAGGTTATTATGAATATTTGCATTAGTATTTGTTCATTTCCCACACATATCAAAACCACCAAAATGTGTTTCATTTGTATTAATCACAACTTAATACTCTTATAACAATTTACTTTCATTGACCAAATGCTTTTAATGTTTATATTTTATTGTAAAACCTTATATTCATGAGTATACTTCGATATTCTTCATTATAAAGGTTAATGCATTTGATTTTCTGTGATCACTGTTAACTATTACTTGAGAACTATTATATGTTGTATGTGTTATTCTTATTCACTATTCACTATACAATTTAATATTTTGTCATGTTCTCAGGTTAATTTATTATCAGAAATATTTCATTGACTTTTATTTTTAATGTTTAACTACCCCGTGTTCAATTCATGTTCACATAATATCTAAACAGAATATTCTTATACGTATAACGCATTCATTTTAACTTAGACTAATATGAGTTCAAAAAAATTCATAGACCTTATTAGATAAACCCAATATTGCCTTAATAGTGTTATTAACTTTTATAATGGTTTTATAAAGATATACTGACGTTGTGCTTAAAGTATCTTTACCAAACAAAATGACAAAACTGATTCTGCCTCACTCTTTAAAGAACTACATTATACTATAAGCTTATTCATTAAATTAATTAACTGGTATATTGTATTTTAGGCTGTTTTGTGTTTTGTGTGGAAACATTGAGATACAAACCACAACATGACAGGCCAACACAGCACTGCACTGCTACCTTCAGCAGTGATATTATGGGTTCAGTTCTCACTCTGTGTTTCATTCATGTTAACCACAACTGTGTTTGGTGTGGAAACATTGATGCCGCCATGGAGTTTCTATACACAAGTAAGTATGAACCATTTACGTCCCAATGAACATGACCGTTACACTCACATTCACATTTACATTTAGGTTTCGGCGGATATGGACGCAGTTCGTGCAACACCATGGGTCACAAGTCTATCAAGCTGTGTTCGAGGTTTTTTGTTTCTGGAGACTTCTCGACACAACACTGAGGTTATTATGAATAGTGCATTAGAATTTGTTCATTTCCCACACACATCAAAACCACCAACATGTGTTTCATTTGTATTAATCACAACTTAATACTCTTATAACAATTTATTTTCATTGACCAAATGCTTTTAATGTTTATATTTTATTGTAAAACCTTATATTCATGAGTATACTTCGATATTCTTCATTATAAAGGTTAATGCATTTGATTTTCTGTGATCACTGTTAACTATTACTTGAGAACTATTATAATATGTTGTATGTGTTATTCTTATTCACTATTCACTATACAATTTAATATTTTTGTCATGTTCTCAGGTTAATTTATTATCAGAAATATTTCATTGACTTTTATTTTTAATGTTTAACTACCCCGTGTTCAAGATATACTGACGTTGTGCTTAAAGTATCTTTACCAAACAAAATGACAAATTTGATTCTGCCTCACTCTTTTAAGAACTACATTATACTATAAGCTTATTCATTAAATTCATTAACTGGTATATTGTATTTTTAGGCTGTTTTGTGTGGAAACATTGAGATACAAACCACAACATGCCAGGCCAACACAGCACTGCACTGCTACCTTCGACAGTGATATTATTGGTTCAGTTCCCACTCTGTGTTTCATTCATGTTAACCACAACTGAAAACCCTTAGAAACATTTTTGAAATGACACCCAACAAAATGACAAATGCTTTTAATGTATAAACTAATGTATGTATTTGTTTTACTTCTTATTGTTAAACCTTATATCATCAAAAAAGACAAATTTAATTCTGTGATCACTGTAAATATTGTCGCTGTATTTAACTTAAAAGATTAATTATGTTATTGTATAACCTTATATTCGTACTTTAATGTCTATGGACGACTGTCGAAGTACTATATAATAGAAATTGCTATATTTTGTAACATGCCGTATCATTACCTATTTGTTCAATCGCAATTGTAATTACCTTATAACTATGTAACATTGTGTTCAAACTGTAAAATACCTACAACACGTTGAATTTTTTATTTTTTAATGTCTTTACCGTGCGTAGGTAAATTGTTTTATGTACTTATCAAACATCTATCTGGTTATTGTATAACCTTAGATCCGTACTTCAATGTCTATGGACGACGGTCAATGTTCTATATTATAACAGTATGATTTTCCTTTGTATTTTGTTTCTTAAGTATCAGTATTAAAATTAGTCAAATTAAATTAACCTCAACTTTTTGTAACATGTCGTATCACTATCTATTTGTTCAATCGCAATTGTAATTACCTTTTAACTATGTAACATTGTGTTCGTACTGTAAAATACCTACAATACATTGAAGTTTTTATTTTTTACTGTCGATACCGTGTGTAGGTAAATACACTTTTGTTGTATGTGCTTATGATATGATGGTTGGTTAACTGTGACTGTAGTATTTCAATTATTATACATATTATTACGTTTGATTATACTTATTGTATTATACTTATTATTATTATACTTATTGTGTATTACTTTTATTATTATATATTACTGTCTATAGATGATAATACACATATATTTAATATTATATAGTTGTTAGGTCTTTATCT
>CARXXK010001247.1:0-42431 GCA_949089665.1 Macrosiphum euphorbiae | reverse complement strand
TTGCGGGTATACGAGTTAAGGGGTATAAAAGTGGGTCAAATTTTGTTTGGGATTTGAGAATGGGTATAATTTAAGGAGGGTTAATTGTTTTTACTCCCTGAATTTATAACGACCATGTGACGGGGCTGAGAATAGTTAATAAAACTTATTGATAATAACAGTAATTTGAAATTATTTAAAGGGTGATAGCTTTATACTTATTTAAATTCAACACTGTCCTAACTCCTAATACTATATCTATAACTAAAATTATATCTATATCTATAACTATAACTATAATTATAACTACTATAACTATATCATTACTATTATTATTATTTCTCTAATTTTATTCAACATCCACATGGTTACTAAAATCCTATTTCTATGTCACCAACCACTATAACACCAACTACCGACAGGATCCACTATTCATTGACTTCCATTCAAACCTGTCATCACAATATATATATTTACTAGTATTTAAAAGGTAGTGGCCAGGATTGCTTATACCAGCGAGTGCAGTGCATGGTGCCATGCTGGGTATAAGAGGGTAAAAGGGTTAATGTGTTTATGTGTATTGTGTATAGTGTTACTGTGTGAAGTTTCTGGTAGTATAAAATATGTTGCTGTATAATAATATTTATAATTCAAAAAATAAAAAAAAACATAAATTAATCGTAGCATATGGATTATAATGAAAGAATAATAAGAAATTATTAATACAAATATACGGAACTTGGCCCAAAGATGAACTCTGAAATTAAGTACCTAAGTATAGTCTTTTTTGGTCAAACAATCAATAAAATACGTAAATAACGATTGAAAAGTAAATACAATAGCGTTCTGTCCCTATAATATACTATAATATTAAAGTAATAATAAATAATTGCCAATGATATAATTTTATATTGAGAATAATTAGACAGCTATTTGAGATGCTGCAGCGTTATTATTAAGTTGAAGTTATAGGTAATGAGAGCGTTTTCAAGTCTACGATAATATTGAGGGGTACACGCTTTACAAAACTACAATGTAGACAGTGGCGTTTTGCACCCATGATACGAAATATGGATAAAGTACGGCTGTAGGTAGGTACATTCCGTGACACGTACGACTCGAGTCTTTTTCCACACATTTTCAAAACAATGGTCATATTATATAAGGGGTAAATGGTCACTTTGTATAAGTGTCTAACGGTAGGATAAAAATGTACATGGCAGAACGCGGACACTTTGTACGGTCCGGTAAAACTTTACATTACAGAATGCGGGAACTTTGTATTCTTATATACATAAGGTGTATATTGTAAATATATGAAATATAAAGACTTGTGGTTTTGAGATATTTCAATATTATACTATACATGAAGTTTTTAAAGATTTTTTCAGTATTATATTTTATTTGTCACTTTGCATATTTATATTGTACACATTTTTATTTTACTTAAACATAACTTTTGATAATATAATACAATTAAGATGTATAATCAATGATTAGAAAATTTAAAAATAAAAACTAAATTGTTATAAAATATTGTTCATTAATAATAATCAAAATGAACAATATTTTATAACAATTTAGTTTTTATTTTTAAATTTCTATTTTAATAATTTCTATTATAGCTTATATTTATAATAATATTTTATACTTTATGTATATAATAATACAAAGTATCCGTATTCTAAAAATTAAAATAAAAATTTTCACTCGACCGTACGAAGTGTCCGCGTTCTGCAATGTAACCTTTTACTGACAGTACAAAATGTCCGAGTTTCGCACTTTTAATGCTTGACCGTACAAAGTGACCAAGAACCTATATAAGGTACTAAGATAGTGTAGGTACTCGTACATTTACATATTTGTACATACGGCTGGTTTCGTTTGTTACTTCGCCAAATATGTTTTTAAGTCATTGGTTTGAAATGAGAATCTTCTAATTTCATTGGACCTAAGACGAAGCGGACTACAATTAGTATAACAGCCACGGGCCAGGCGACTTTAGCTACCATCGTGGCGGGAACGGTTACTCTGACGTCTAAGCATCAACACGTGTCAGGAGAGTCTATTGACTCATGCGACGACGTTTCAGACGGACTACCTACCGAATTATCACCAAACGGCGACGGTACCGATCGACTCGCACAGGTGCGGTATAATCGTGCTACCAAGATATAAATACCACAACGGTGCACCGTGTAGTGTATTATCCTGGTGTACCTCTGTTTAACTCGGAGTACCTTAGCGCCCGCAATGTTAACCTGGTGGTGCACCACGCAATGTAAAACCTGGTTCACCATATAGTTATGTACCCGGTATACAATGGTATACACGATTGCCTCGCACTTATAGTGGATAGCGATCAGATACCGGTCGGTAACCGAATTATCACCTAGCGGCGACGGTACTGATCGACTCGCACATTGTGGCAGTATAATCGACCGAGGTATACACCAAGACGGTGCACCGCCTAGTGTATCCTGGTTACCTATGTTTAACACGGTGTACCTATTGGCGCCCGCATAGTGAACCTGGTGGTGCACCACGCAACGTATAACCTGGTTCACCAAGTTATGTACCCGGCTTACAATGGTGTACACGACTGCCTCGTTTCCAGTGGACAGCGGTCGGATACCGCTCGGTGGAAAGCCGGTCCGATCCGTCGTCGGATGTGTCATAGACTCTAAACTACGGTTGATGGTTGACGTGGTCAGAATGCCCGGTTCCGTTATTAAATTTTGTCCGCGATAGTGGCCAAAGTGGCCAAACTGAATGTCTGGTTGTAATGATATTCAGCTTCGTCTTACTTGTTACGTAGCGATCTCCGCACGGAGCACACTATAGGTCAATGTCCGACTAAGGGTGACTGAAAGACAGAGAAGACGACACAGCTTTCGTCTTTTGCGATATCTTTGAATATCTGTATGATAGTAAATACGTAACCTACCTAAAATTCTGTAAAATTAAAAAAAAAATTTTTTCAAATTTACATAAATGACAGTGATGAGGCTGTCAAAATATACTTAAGAATGTATATTATGTTTATTATATTATATTTAATGTGGATTTTTTTAATTAGAAATAAACGATACATTATTTTAAACACGAAAAAATGGAAAGTAGATAAACGTCTCTATGATGGCACTCTGCAGGTTTGGGGATTTTTTATTTGATCAAAAATCCAAAAACAATAAAATTGTCCTCGATATTCAGTTGCTAATAGTTTATACTATTAATAATGTCTATTATAATAATCTATAATGGAAGTGGAACTAACGTATTATTTGAACACACAAGTGCTGAAATACCTATACGAGACAAATAATAATTAAAAGATTTATGTTGATTAGAAAAATATTTTTGAAATGATCAATAACTTTTTTAAAACCTATTTATTACTTTTTCGAATAAAATTAAAACTTCTCAATTATTATTATTTGTATACTTCGAATATAATTAACGTATTTACTATTTTATAAATTTATAATTCAGAATTCTGTCATATAAACGTGAATATTAGACGACTTATGACTTGCGTGAATCGCATTAATATTTACAGTATAGGTAATATGTATTTTTAAAAAAAGTCGAGCGTGTAACAAGTACGCGGGGATGAAGTGAAACTTCTTTCTGCAGCCATGCAACTGATATGAGGTATTGGAATAAAAAAAAAAAATACACTTTACAATTTTATATTTAATAGAACTGTTTTTTTTTATTATTATTTATTTTTAACTAATGATACAATGGGCTTATGATAGCTGAAATAAGTTAATAAGTTTTTGATTGTACATTATTAAGATATCGTGTGAAAATAGCATCTATTGTGGTTCCTGACCGCGTTGTTGGAATTTTTGGATCATTATTCACAATGTTGCCAATTGAATCTGTAGTTTTAAATTTTTTTTTCGGTAACATGATCTTAACACCATCTTTTGGCATGTTTGATTTACCTAGGTTTTTAGCTAAGTTAATAAATATAAAAATAATTAATATTTTAATAATATAATAATATAATAGACTACCGGGTGTTAATAAATTACTATTACATTATATAAGCAGTTGCATTTTAATAGCACATTAAGCCGATATGGCTGACTAGTTAAATGTACAATATTTTTTTGTTTTAATAATTCACAAATATAATACCGATAAAACATACAGAAACAGAATTTATATATAAGTAGTTAATAATATAATAATTATGTAAAATGTAATAGTACTCACACAACGTAGAACGACAAACTGCTGGGAAGAGTTGAAGGCTACTAAAATAAAACAAACCACTGACAAGGGTTGAGAACGTAATAGTCTATTGACCAAACTTTAAGTTAAATAAAATGACAATCTTTTTTGTTGTAATAATAATTCACAAATATAATACCGATAACATAGATAACATAGATAATATAGAAACGCAGAATTTATATATTATATAAAAAAATCTAATTAATATAATTAGTTGTTATTACATAGGTACTAAGGTACTACAAAAATAATAAACTACGTTTCTATGTTACCGGTTAACCGATGCACAGCTGGTCCGTGACGGCGGCTCGTGACGGCCGACCGTTATGCCGACCGTGTCCGACCGTTGTTTATTTTTTTTGTACCCTCTGTAAAGAAGTTTCACTTCAAAACTATTGTTACGCGAACAAACTATTTTTCATCTATTTTTATTCAATTTCAATGGGTAAAAAATACTTTTTTTAACAAAAATGTGCTTAATTATTTAATATATAGGTAATCATTACAGTGAAATAGATAGAAAGTAAAAAAGTTAAATTTAACACCTACTGAAATTATTGTATATGAATTACAATTAAAAAATTAAAATATTTAAAAATAATTTGTCGGACTGATGAATTTGTATGACATAAATTTTGACTGTAAATATATTATTTTGAGTAGAACATAGGTAAGTACCTAATAACCAGCGATACCTACCAAAAGATATAGTGATTATAGAAAAATCACAACAATAAAAATAAAATATAAACCTGGGACGTTACCTTAAAATAAGTATAGGTACCTATGTTTTTTTATTAGATTTACTGAATTCGTTACCTAATTATTCATTTCTTTTTTTTACATTATTATGTTGTGTACTTGTATTTAGTATGTACATTATGTATATTTTTATTATATTTGTGTTTTTATATAATATTATGTATTATCACTTGTTATGAAAGCATTAGCTATATTATAATATTTAATCTGTATTTTTTTTTTTATTTATTTAAATATTAATTAATTCTACCTAGTAGATGTCTCATCCATTTGGAACGTACAGCAATTTTATTTCTATATTTGTTTACTATAATTTTATAATTTTTAACAATCCTATGTATTTCAATATTGAACTTTGTATACTGTGTCTTTTAGCAACCCGGCAACCCGCATGGTGGGCAGTCCGCTTAATAAAGTTGTTATACATATATATATATAGTATTAACCTGTTGTATTAGAATATAAGAACACCTATATTATTGTAGTCTGCGGGTAACGCCTAATGTGTGGGCGACTCCCGGAATATTGTAGCTACACGGCAGCTGCTAGGGAACCGTAGAGTCAGTCGTCTTAGCTTTTTTAAACCTGTACGTCGTTCTGACAGTCAATAATAAATATTACAGTGAATTATATATTTCTTCTCACAATAAAATTATATTAGTATATAAATCTTTAAAACTGTTTTGTTGTACTCTCTCCAAAAATTGAACCCTCACACTACCGAAAAAACAACGTTCAAACGGAACAACCCGTACGAGCACAACACACTAGAAATTATTGTTTTCATTTAAAAACCGAATTCCACAAGAAAAAAATAGCAAAATACACTGTTTCTCGAATATAAGTAACGCCTGTGAGTTCAAATATTATTTAATACGATAAAAATAGGCGTTTTTAGGATTTTAATTTTGAAAGAAATGTAATCTCGTACAAATTTTAAACATATTATAACGATGAGTCCGTGGGCCTTCCGCCTGTAAATTATTTCCCTAAAATCCGGTTTTTAATAAATCTGGATTAACGAATCAACCCTAAGTGCACCTACCATTCTATAACTAATTTTAACTATACGTTAAGTATTATTAATACTCAAGGAAAATGGAATCTAACTAAAACCATACCTTTAGCATAACTTGGACCAGCTTCAGCCTCATCTTAATAATATTGGTTAACTTCACGCTTGAAACTTAGAGCGCTAGGTTCTGTGTCGGCAGCTATTTTAAGCCGTGGACAAAAATCAAATTGAAAACATTACTTTAATTTAATAACACTATAATAGTATAAAAACTTAAGTTAAAATAGTTAAAAACGTATTCGATACAATTATTAAAAAAAACACTGTCGAAATATATTACAATATAAATAAACTAATTTTATTCGATTAAACATTTACAAAGTGTTTATCGTCGTCCAAAAATAAACAATATATTCACCAGCTTCCTACTACAATAATAATAATAATATTTATAGCCATCACAGTAATACACAATATAATATAATATTTTTTTTTTTGTTATTAATTTTATCCCGCGGCAACTTAGGCCATTGGGAGAGGGGGTTGGTACTGTAGGTTTTTTAACGGTAGGTGAGTGTTACACGTGGGTGTATTTTGGCAGAATTTTGAATGGGGCACCCGTAGGTTTCTGCCATGCCCCGGAGTGGGGGATGGCGGCACTTGTTTTCCGGACACCGTGACTTGCCCGGAGAAAAATGCCGCCCAGTGGTCGAGAGGATCGAACCCGCGACCGCCAGCGCCGCAGACGACGTGTTCGACCGCTCGGCCACCTCGTCCCCCATAATAATAATATAATATGTTTATTTAGATAATAGCCAACACAGTATAATATCAATTTCATACACGACATAGAGCCTATACATCATAATAATAATAGTTACAAAGTAAAGTTTATACTGATTAATAAATAAATAAAAAAAAATAAAATACTAATACATTTTTACATGAACATTGTTAATATTTAATTACAAATATATTATACTTATATTAGTTATATAAAAAAGGTATACTGTTCATTAAAAAAAATAATATATAATAAATAATATTCAAAAATTAACAATAATATTGTTTTGTTTCATATTATCACTATGTGAAACAACATAATATTATGTTAATAGTTATTTTAAATGATTACTGATCAGGTACCTAAATGCATTAACTATTTGTTTTACAATAATTTATTTTATTAGTTAATGTATCGATCATTCGTGCTACGATTGATATAATTAAAATTTCTTTTTAGAGCAATGTTTAACCCCTGGAGTAAAGAATTCCGATTTTACGGTATAATATGTATTTTAAAAATTATTCATCTGCTGTAGTAAAAATATAGCAGGAGCCTTGTACTAAATTTTCACACTTTTTGACCCAACAAATTAAATTTTATTGATACTCAAAGAAAAAAAACATTAAAAAATTTTAAAAGTTAAAATATTCAAAACGGGTCTAAATATTTTGTACATTTTATCAAGTATGGGAATTGATAAGATGTTATTCGGTGTAAATTTCAAGTATCTACAGGTGATTCGTGTTTAAATTACAACAAAATAGAAAAATAGCTATTTTAACAACATTTGAACTTTAAATGCTTCTAAGAAAAAATTTAGACTGTAATTTTTAATATTTTTCAACTGATATTGTAACAATATATAATATTAAATGTTCAAGCTTTAAAATGTTATTGCTATTTATAGAAAAAATCTTAAAAATTGGAAACTGAAAATGTCCGTAGGTAAGCCATTCTAAACAAGTCAAATTATTTTGAACATTTTATCGTGTATAGAAAATTCTAATATAAACATTCAGAGAAAATTGCATGTAACTGCAGTTATTTGTTTTAGAGTTACACCAAAAACCAAAATTAATTTTGTCAAAAACCTATTTTGCTTAAAAATTCCCGTTTTTCCTTAGTTTTTATTTTTTTTTTTCCCGGCGCTTTTAAAACTATTTTGCATGGAACTACTTTTCTCGCACCATATTTGTTGTATAGATCTAAAAAAATATTCACAACACGTAAAGAAGAACTTTATCTGTGCAACGGGGTGCTTTTTTTTAATAGCACTATCATTTTTATTAAGCAAAAGAAAAAAACCAAATGTTTAGAAGCCAATAACTTTTATTGTATTTGTGTTATCTTAAATATGGGCAAGCTGTTGCATAGATAATTTTCCATCCTATATGTTGAGACATTTTTGAACAACTGCTACAAACACAGAAAGATAAAAGTTGTCCCGCGCAAAACAGTTTTTGCAATGTTGTACATTTGTAATACGAGGACAACACATGAGTGTGTGAAATCCTTTTAATACTGCTTGAAAAATTTAAATAAGTTTTATATTTTTAATTAATTTTCAGAATAGGTATATGTTTAGTGCATTTTAAAGTGAATTTATTTATAGTATAAATGCATCGTTTAAGGTCTTTCACTGCATTAAACTCACAGCCATAATTATAACGATTTATGGAAATTAAATAATGTTGTTTTTTCTTATGTTAAAATATAATAATATGTACAGTAAAACTTTCATACTAGTACCTAATTATTAATAAGTCTCATGGCTTCACGGGCATAAAAAAATCTGTACAGAATTTTGTAAAATAAAATACATTTGGTTCTAAAAAAAATGTATTCAAACATTTTGTTAATTGAAACTTGAAATAGTTCGTCATATGAAAGTTTCACTGTAACTGTAGGTAGTTATAATAGAAACATGTAATTACAGTGGAAATTTATTAAGTCCTATCATAAGTATTTTACTAACTACCCATAGGTATCTCTTTCCATGTTGAAAAATTATGTGTCCAATAGTCTATCTTGAATCATGATAGTGGCGCGTGATCATGATTTTTAATTATTATTTAAGATAATCACAAGATTCGGGGTGCTAGCATTAAAATTCAGCCTTAGCACAAATGCCAATGATAATACAACATAACAACTAAAATAGTTACTCTTTATATAACTGTGAAGTATCGTCTGAAATTTGAACTTAAAATATCTATCACAAAAAAAACTGGGCTTATATATTTTTTAGATTTTTTAGGTACAATATAAATTACTTACAGGAGTAGAAACCTTATTTTTAATTTTAAATCCTTAGCTATACAAATTGAACAATTTATACGTTTTTAACAGCATAGTATTTAAAAAATTTGAAGTAAAATGCTTATAAAAAAATTGTGCTTATACATTAATAACTTTTTTAAACTATTACCATAACCACGTATGAGGAACAAAGAATTAAGTATTTAAGCTTTCTGACCCAACAGTAACATTATTATTAACATTTATAGAAAATCAACTAAAAAAAAAAAAATCAAAACATCTATAAATCTCCTAATACGAGTCGAAATATTTTGAATATTTTATCATGTATATAAAATGATGAAATAATAATTTGCTACAAATTTCAAGTACATTTTTAATGTGTACACACTACACACTACAAAGTTCCACAAAGAAACTAAAAAATATAATTTAAATAGTAGATTATAGATATAATTTAAGTAGGTATAGCTTATTTTTTTTATTTGAAAATAGTTATTATAAATTATAAAAAAACATTCTGATCAAATAGGTATTCAAAATAACAAAAATATTTAAAACAATACACGTGTCATCATAATTTACACAAAAATTTGTTCATATTACTATTAACAATGAGTACTACTGTAAGCTGATTAATGATAATGATATGGTCTATCGACAACTACTCCACCATACATTTTTATTCCATTTCTTGACAATCTTTTCAAGGTCCAAATATCAGTGTTAGGGTTGTAAATTTCAAAAGTATCAATAATAGATTCATCTTTTGATTCTTCGCCAAAAACATACAATAAACCATTTAATATGGCTACTCCTATAAGATAATGTATTTTAAGTTCAATATATTTTTACAAAGGTCGTCCAAAAAAAATAATTATCATAGTCACTACTCACCAGGGCAAAATCGGCATAAATTCATATCAGCTATAGAAGACCAAACTCCATCACTTGGTCTATAAACCTCAACACTTTTTAGATAAGCCCTTCCATTAAAGCCACCAATTGCGTACATAAGACCGTCCAAGACTCCTACACCAACACCTTGACGGCATACAGACATTTCTGCAACCGGAGTCCATATGTCAAGTGTGGGATCATAATATTCAACAGATTTCAAATTGTTACCATTAAAACCTCCAACCTACACAATTTATGAAATGAAATGTAATACAAATTATAAATCAATAAATAATATAATTATTCACCGCGTATAAACGATTATTTAGTACACCAACACCCAAATCATATCTTCCAGTAGTCATACTAGCTACCAATCTCCATTTTTGAATACTCGTCGCCTCAGAATGAAAAGGTTCTAAATCAATTTTTTTGAAAAATGGTTTTTTTGCATATAATCATTTATAATTTTTTGTTGTATAATTCAATCTTGAAATCGGATCGATCAGTTGATTATTCAATGAGATACAGAGAATGAAAAGGTTCTAACTCATAAAAACGTGAATGATAAGCTCGAAACCGAGAAATATCAGTTACAACCTTTTCATTCTAAACAATAATTAAGAATGAAATAGTTCTAAACGGTCTTAAATGTAATATCTCAGAATGAAAAGGTACCGTTATAGTACGGTTATACCACTGGTACAATATAAATTATTATTGTGCCATAATAAAATATTATTCCAGCATTCCAGCATAAATTGACCGTCTATTTTGTTTTGTTGAGGTGATAAGGTAGGTAATACCTACATGCCACATGTATATAGTACCTACTTTAGTATTATAAGAAATGGTACATTTAAATTTGAATTACGTTTTTGACATTTTTCATTATTGTAAATTATGATTTATGCCGTTTAATTTATATTGTTGCGTTTTCAAAATACCCCCCTTCCCTACACTAATTGCGCCAATGGACCATACAATTGTAACTTATTACTTATAGTAGGTATGTCCAGGCACATACACAACAACAAAAAATTCGGTGGGTGGGGGGACCCCCCGCCCACTACATATACGGATATGTTATAATATAATAATACTTAACTTAAAAACTAAAAATATTGCATAATAAAAAAATGTATAATTTATAACATAGTTTACACTAGAAGTTGGTATCACTGCATAGAAAAAATGATTCAAATCAGAATGAAAAAGTTCTAACTAAATAAATAATTTTTATTTTCAGAATGAAAAAGTTCTACACGTAAAACCTTTTAATTCTAAAACTAATATTTTGGTTTTTTATAATTAACTCAGTCAATAATTGAAGAAAGATGAATTGCAGATAAAGTTGTGTTCTTTGGAACTTTCTTGATATTGCATACAATTTTCACGATTTAGTAATTATGGTGAAAAAAGTTATTCAATGTCCTACTTAAAAACGTTCCCCTGAACAATTACATAAATTGCGTTAGAACCTTTTCATTCTGAGACGACGTACTGACATCAAATACCTCTACACTATTTAATGGATTGTGTACATCTCCTCCACCAACCTAGAATTACAAAACAATATAAGCTTATAATATAAAATAAGTAAAATATTGATTTAACTTACTGCATATATACAATCACCTAATACTCCAACTCCCAAACGCATTCTACTAACTAACATGTCGGCCATTGGAACCCATGATGGTGATTGTGAAGATACGTCAAGCATACTAACAGATTTAGAACTCGATCGCTTTACACCTCCCACAACAAACACAAATTGATCATTTATCACACCAAAACCACCATAATTCCGACATTCAATTATTCCTGGTGCATTCTCTCTTAGCTTGGTTGCTGGGTCATACCATTCAGTATAACACTTTGGCGATGTATTAGAATAACTGAACATTAGAAGAACCTAATAGAATTAAATCGACAAAATTATTGTGAAGATAAATTAATCAATTTGGAATCATACTTTTTGAAAACCATCAAACTGTCTAGGTTTAAACCTAATCGTTTTTGGAATGGTGATATGCTGAACTGATTTTTGATGATTAAAACGTAAGGCTTCAACTAAATAATCTTTACCTAAAAAAACAATATAAAAACAATTAATAGGTAAATAAATTCTTTATAATAATGTCATATAGTTATGAGAATAACATACATTTAGGACTAATATTCAGAAGAGGTTCTTCATATATATTAAATAATATATCAGGCTTTAGTAATGGCAAACGTACATGTTCCATTAGTTTTGGCAAAAAATCTATTCTATGATCTGAATCATGTTTTACCCATTTGATAACACATTCAAATACCTACCATGAAAAATATTTAAAACTAGATTAAGATATAATAAAAGTTTGTTCAACCATTCAATAGTGTATAATTATCACAGGATCCCAAAAATATAATAGATCTTTAAGATCATGTGTTCCTACTGTTTATAGTAAGCAAAGGAATATTAATTAATAATTCTTATATTTTTATGGTATTAAATAATATATATTATTTGTTATTTTTGAATACACATAAACCACAATATAGACATGCAGTAGAAGGTTTATGTGCTGCGTTTGCGAAATTGTTTGGGCATACTGACTAATCAATGTGGTACGTGGAGTTGAAAGTTATAGAAAATGAATTACAGTCGGAGCCGACCGCAAAACTTCTTTATCATCAAGGAGATACAATTGATTTGAACTAATTTTAAAAAACGTTTTAACTATTTTAGTGTTATTTAATATTTATAAACATTTAAAATAAGAAATGTTTTTGTTTATTTTCAATAAAAGTCAATAAAATTATTTTCTATGGTAATCAAGCTTTATTGATTTTAGTTATTTAGTTTAAAAGTATTATTTGTAGGAACTTAAAACTTTAAAGTATATTGTTATATTGTATGCACACAATGATCTTTTCATATGCACCTTTTTCGGAAAAATAATTAAAACTTCTCCAGAAAAACAGTATTACTAATGTCTAATAGTAAAATAAATTACTCAATCAACCATACCATAAAATATACTGTATAATATTAATTATTATTAAACCTTTAGAGCTCAGAATCCTTTTCGCTTACAATGATTTTATATCATTGAGTTCAAATATAACACATCTGATACAGTGATCCCTGTAAAGTCTAGACATGAACTGTACTGTATACTTGCCCACCTTTATATAATTATTTTCCATACATAATATTAAAAATACAATTTGTAGTTTGCTTACTTTTTCTTCAAATGGAACAGCAAGGTCATTACAGGAGATAATCTTTACCATATCATCAGAAGATAAAGATAGAAAATCATCACTTTTAACCACTTCTCTGAAAATAATTATCATTATATTATATTATATTATGTACCTACTATTGAGAAATATAGAGAATTAAGTTAATGAAATTATATCTTACAAAAAATGTTTTTTAATGAACGCTTCACAACTTGATAACAATTCCGTACAGTTCTGTAAGTCAGCAAACGCTCTGATATCAATACAATTTAATGGATCCAGTTGTTTTTGTAAAAACTCAACACACGCGTCATTTACAAATTCTAATTGTAAGAGGCTTGCGGCTGGTAACAAGACCTTTAGAAATCAACATTCAACAATAATACATTTAAAGTAATTTTGTTTTATTGTCTGTAACAAATCACATTTTTAATTAGGTATACCTGTACATTTTCTTTTGTGACGATAATTTCACCCGTATAAATATAATCTAATAATAGTTGTAAGACAGTGGAATCTAATTTTCTTATATTGACGGTGTTATTGCCGGTTTTTCCAATTTTCCGCGTTTCTATGAAATTTGAAAATTATATTTCATATTTTAGTTGCTATCTTCATTATTTAATATGAATTAACCCTAATATATATTTATTCATAATCATGCTCATTTATGATGTAAATAAAATGTGGCCGACGTTAGTATGGACTTCGGCGCCACAGATTAATACAGTGTATTAGGTATATCAAAAAAAATTAACGAATTCCGTCTATTCTACATTGTATGAAGTATGAACAGTGAGAGTTTTTCTTGTAAGAAAATGTGATATATTAACATGTATAAAAATAATTACTGAACATTGCACGGAAATATGGACTAGCTGCCATTAAAACATTTTTATGGCCAAACGTTGTACATCCGTCGTCTGTTTCAAATCTAATATCACATAATACTTCATTTCTAAAAACAAAAATTCGTTACTAATATTTATTTTTAATAAAGCTGAAATCATCTTTAACATACTTGCGTAGAGATTGCAAATCTTCTAGTATTCTGACAGAGTGAGAGTTATTTCTAAAATTGGTTGGTTCACATTCTTTGGATGTCAGAACTTGTTTTGGATCACTTTCACTCGATGAATTATGTAAGGCATCCATTTCTTTCACCGACATAACACCTTTGAAATTATTTTAAAAATTGTGATAAATTTTTATATCATCGTTTATCATAAGATCTAATAATACATTTTAGTATAGAACCTGTATAAAGACCAACAAAGTACCTACCTACTGATGTTAAAAAATTACTAAGATATAATGGATAACTTTAAGTATAAATAAGTGTTGAAATAAATATTAAGGAATTGTTATTTATGTTCATTGTTCCTAGATTGTAGATTAAATGTGCATAATGACAGGTTTAGTATACTTTCATTTATGTAGTTTAAGTATATATCTGTTGCAGACTGCAGCGGATAGATGATAATACCAAAAAAGAATACAAGGAATTTTATTTTTTGTATCATTAAGTGATCTTTACAATATCACTTGTATCAATTTTTTCTTGGTAGTTACTACTTACTAGTTTTGTACTCACCTGCGGTGTCACAACAAAAATATATTTAAATAATAATAAAAATAAAAATTACAATGTAATATTGATTCTATACAACTATGAACTAAATTACATTTAAAGAATTTATAGATTATAATTATTTCAATTTATAGAATTTATTTCTTACTTATTCGTAGTAGGTAGGTAATTGAATTGAATTCAGCGCGGTAACGAGTAATGGGCAATACTGCAGGGCAATACGTATGGTTGGTACTTATTGAAATATAAGCCTATATAATCATTAATCGATGTATTTAATCAATATATTAAAATATATAAAAATTTAAATTTAAATTATAAAATTCCTACCTATCTGGCTATCTGGTGCCGAATATCGATGCGTAGTGCACAGTGCACACCGACTTTATTGATGACTGTGGCAGTGTGGCGTCCCTCGTCTTGTTGTAGACGAGACCGAAATTTTCTTTATAGATACACCTTTATTATTGTAATATGTTATCTTGTTTACGTTGTGATAGATACTTGAACTAATTTTTTCGAATACCACTTATGTTTTTAAGTAGGTTTTATCAGTCATAATACGTACCAATGTACCATTAATGACAAAATAATTGAACTAGGTACCTATTCGAAATTTAATAATAAAATATAAATGTAATTATAAAATATAAAAATAATATTATTTTAGTTACATTTAAAATTGTTTGATATTTACCAAAAACATCAAATATTAGACGTCTCACAAAATACATATATTAACTAAAAGAAATTTTGTTGTGAACCCCTGAATAATATTCTATTATATTATGTTCACATATAATATAATATTAACAGTATAAGAATAGTGTGTTGGTCGACGGCTCGTCGACAGGAATCCGCTGACTAGCCGATTCGGCGTCCGGCGGAGCCGCTGGCCGACAAACAGGGGGGGGGGGGTAGTCAGTCGTATAGAACAGAGCATTATACATAACGTATGTTTAAGAAGAGCATTTTATATTATTTGTACAACTAGTTAAAGTTAAAACCCGTAATAAAACCGATATAGTTAATATCGATCTAATTAAACTATAAATTATTTGGGTTGGAACTCCGGTTTCATAATAATTTATTCTGTTCCATTCTACACGGGCAACCCCGTACGGCATACCATAGTATACCATAGTATGCATGTAGGGTTTTAGATAATTATACTTCGGGGCAACACTCACACACCGAAAGAAATGTGTATCTGTGTGTATATTAGGTATAGCAACTCAGGAGAAGTGACTCAGGGCGGGTTCGTGGTTCGTCGATCAAAACTCCGAGTGCTAGTATGCGGTGGGTGTGTTGTAGGTGTGTATATGTGTGTGCGTGTACTTATAACTAAAGATAGATAGGTAAGTGGTAACTCAAATAATGGTAGCTAAATTGTGTAATGCACTAAAGGACATATTATAATAAATATCAAAAATATATAAACATAATAATAATATGGTACCCTTCTGGCACGACGAATAATTGTATACAAATTTAGCCCATTAGGATCAACAAATAGATACCTATGATAAAAAAATAATTACAAGCATGAGCGATGGGCTTGCTCAGCCAATTGATTTAACAATAATAATAACAGTAATAATTAGGTAATGATAATTCAAAACTCACAGGGTTGTGGAGCGCAGTCTGTCCAGCTGGTCCCGTACCTATACTATAATAATAATTAAAATAATAAAGGCTCGCGGAGATCAGCGCGAACTGACAATAATACAAAATACAATCAGTGGCGATTAGCGCACACGTAACAATAATAAGAGTATAAACGGCGATATGAAAAATAATAATATTTGCGGTCACAAAATAAATAATATATGGCGATTAGCGACCTTGATTATACAACATAATATTAAGAGCACGATTAGCGCACACCAAAAAATTAATATAACTTTTATATAATTATAAAAAGGTGACGATTCGAGCCCACACAATAATTATATAAAAAAAAATACCGGCAATTCGTGAATAAGCAATATATAATAAAAAACCTCGCACTTATTTTTATTGCGCACTTACAAACAACAATATTAATTTAACGGTGATTTGCGCAACGGCAGAAAAGTGTCGGTTCCTCCGTTGACATATCTTGACGGACTGATGACGGGGCCGCAGTGTTAAACCGGGGGACCGGCGGCGGCTGGTAACGCACCGAGCGTAATCTACGGTTATATTATAATACACAACAAGGAATGGTACAAAGATAAGACATGCAATAACGAATATATTGTGTTTGTGTGTGTGTATGTGTGTCGGTCGGCGGAATATACTAACTAGTACGTATAATGCGAGTGGCGGTGACGACTGACGGCGGCGCGAACAAGTGGTGATAGATATTTGTAAAATTGTAAATTGTTTGTACATCTTAAAATATTCATTTCTTGCTTTAAAATTAAAATATAATATAAAGCCCCAAGGAGATTACCTAGATAATAAACTTGTCTTTAAATTTTATAAGAGATCAATTCACTATAATTTTTAAACAAACGGACCTACACGTGTTCTGCTGAGAGTACAATTTGCTATGTTACGCACTTGTAAGACGGAGACAAAGCGGGCGAGGCGTCTCGTTAACTTTGAATTCAATGATATAATATCATTGTATACGAAAAACAATTTGAGTGGAGAATGTCAGTCTAGGTTTAAGACATATTATATACATATCTATGGTATTAAAAAAAAAATGACCTATAATAGATACCTATAATAAATTCCAAATTAATCATATTACAATATCCATTAGGTACTTCTAACGAGTTGTACATCAATAACAAACATTGATACTATCATAGATAATATATACGTATACTTTAGAAGTTTCAAGTACCCACGAATAATATTATACAATCACAACAAAATAACTAAAATATTTATTCTAGGTTTTTTTATATGTAATTTCATAAAATTTAAAGCAAACGAACTAATACGCTTACTGCTTAGGCATTAGAATTATTATTATTTAGATTTACTCGTCTCTAAATAATCGTAATCATTAACTAATTTTATTATACTGCAGTAACCGAGTAACTCCGGGCTGTCTTCTCCCTCGCTGTCTTTTGAATAATATTATAGATACATTTTACTTTCATGAGATGGCTCTATGTATAATGTCAATATATATTATAATAGGTATAACCGTGAGAATTATTCGGAAAATGTGAAATCTGAGTGTGCCAAATCGTCTTGTTTATAAAACTCAGATTTCCAAATCATAATTAACAACAGCGCATAAGCACAACAGTCAACATTAAAAAGGGCTTACCGATTAATATTTCGAGAAGTATGAAAGGCAACACTATTATAATATGGTAGGTAGTATACGTCCAAATCGTATTATAATAGCTGCATAATCGCGTACCTACCTATACACAGTGTTGCAATTAGGATTCTTGAGGCCCCGGACAAAGTCAATGTATGGGGCCCTGAAGTCTATGTATAATATAATATTTTTTATAGGTTACCTATACAAAAATAAATAATGATGGTGATTTTGATTTTAAAAAAACAAAATTTTTATGTGAAGCCCCACTAACCCAGTGACCAGTGTATTATTATTAAAATATAACTACACTTTATAAGTGTTCTTTTTTTTTATTATAAATATCAATTAAAGATTTTGTAAAAATAGATGGTTCTAAAAAAAGTATTGCATAGCATAAAGATATACGACCTACCTATATTATATTTAAACATATAATTAGGTATATAGAAAAAATATTTACCATATTTAAAATTATAAAAAACCTATCACAAACAGATACAAATAATAATAGTTAATAAGATATCAATTGATCATAATTATTAGGTACTTGATATTAACAATAGACATCAGTTCAACAAATTAGATAATATAATATGGTACCTACTACCTACATATATAGAAAATAATAATATTACAAACAATATGAAATACAATTTTATAACTTATTTCAAGTCATTGACAACGTTTCATAAATCAGAATTCTAAATATACTCATAATATGTGCTATAGAAATGAAATAATTATACAAATTAAGAACGGAAATTAAATTTTATTGCTTTTAAATTAGCAAAGTAATTTATAACATTTCCCAAATTTAATTCAGAATTCAAATGTACGCTGATGTTCAACATTAAGTATAGCTATATAATTCAAATAATCTTGTACTATAGAATTCTCAGAAAATTCTTAATAAGTTTTAATTTGGAAAATGATCTGTAGTGGCAACTTTAAGTGGTAATACTAAAAACATCCCTCTACTTGTTATGTAAAACCCCCTTGGGTGGGTGTTAGAATTATTTTTGCACCATAATTTTCAAAAGTAATTTCCATTACATTTTCGTTACTTGGATTTAATTCTAATGAAATTACTTAACGCGTTACAAGGAGAGTAACGCCGTTACAGTGACGCGTTACTTTTGTTACGTTACTACCCAACACTAAAAATATTATATAAACATAAACGTGTTTCAGATAATTTAAGAGGACCACAATGGGTGTTAATTTTAATTAATAAAGGTTAGCTCATATATAAAAACTCCAGATGGAAAAGCTAATAGAAAGTCAGTTTTAAGTGTAAAAAATGAAAAAGATAATAAATGTTTTTAAGGTCGATTTTAGCTCATTTGTATCCAGTTGAACATATATATCATCCACAAAAAGTAGAGAAATATAGAGAATATGGAAATATATTTGATAAAGTAAAAATTGAGTATCCGATGATAGTTAGTAAGATTCCTAGTTTTGTAAACAGCGTTGATTGAAGGCGGATTATCTATTAATGTTTATCATCATGATGAAGATTATAAAATAACACCCCTATCTCTAACGAAAGATGAGAAAGAAGTACATATTGATTTATTATTTTTGAAAGATGGGGATAATACACATTATTTTTTAATAAACAATTTATGGCGATTAGTTAAGAGTTAAATTCCAAAACAATTTTAAAAAGAGGTATCTTTGTAGAATGTGTTTAAACAGTTTTCAAACCATGGAAAAATTATTAGATCAAATAAGTTACTGTATATTAAATAAAATTAATAATTGAGAGAAAATGCTATAATAGTATAATGTATAGCTGTAAATTATTTAGATAATGTTAAGAAAATGAATGAGTTAACCGAATTACAGAAAGATGAATATAAAAATGCAACAGTTTGCCATATTTGTGAAGAAAAATTAACTAGCGTACCTAGCCATATATTAGGTTACTCGAAAAGGAAACATATTAAGAATATAGATATAGATATTTATAAAAAAATTTACACATTAAATGCAACTAGTTAAGTTACAAAGTTTATACGAATTAAACTAGTTAGTGCCCAGTGTTGCCTATTGAGATGTACTATATAGTACCAGTGTTATTCACTGTAATCGATATTTAATAAATAAGATTACATACCATTCAGATAATTTTTAACTATTTTTTAAATTACTGTATTTTCAGATTCAAAATATCTGATAATTATGTACTCTTTACATAGTTTGCTAATTCCTTAATCAATAAAATTAACAAGAGAAAAGAATGAAAAAAATACTATGTAGAATATGGAATCAATGATTCCTAAAATTCTATCATAAAATCTAATGAAACACTATTGGATAAGGAAGCACTTTTAATATAAACGGCGCAGAAAGAGGATCCCATCTATAGTCTATAGATAATATTTTAACAATGGATAGAACTTAATAACCCTTGGTGGAGTGAGAGCACTATATAAAAGGAGTGTGTCTCTCATCCATATTCCGGACCGTGACCCCTTATTATGTTAAAATAGGAATGGCCTATCCATTCTTATATTATCTATAGTCCTATCCAGCCATGTATATTAATTGTTGGTAGTTGATACATTATTTTATCTGAAACAAATTTTGATGTATTTTAATGCAGTCAAATACATGAATTACAATTTAAAAAATATTTTGAGTATGTTTCAAAATGTTCGATGTTTTTAATGTTGATAGTCTAATATTTATTTATATTTTTCAAGAACTATTTATGTTTATATATCATTTACATTTATTATACTTTGTTTTATAATGTACGAGTAGTTACAAATATTTTATAATTATTAATAATTTTTAGTTAATAACCAACCTAATTGTTTTTTTAACATATTATTTAACATGTATAATAACAATAGATAGTTTAATTTGAATATAATTATTTTTGTTATTAGAAATTCCCCTCCACCCACAGATTTATATCTATAACACAGCTATATGCATCTAATATTATATTATATTATACATCAATTATTTACCTAGACATTTTTATTTCTTTAATTTATGTATTTTACTCTATTAATATATTTAAAAAAAATTGTATACCTAGTATGATATTATTGTTTTTATAGGAAAATCTGATAAATGAAATCATTAAAACATGAACTAGGTACTTGGTTATTTTTTTGTTAGTGGATTGCCGATTATATATCGATGGCTAAGAGGCCAAAATTTGTATGTCCAATTTTTCTCAAAATTGTTTTATTAGTTCATAGAGTTTATCTGGGTCGTCTTTTTGATTCGGTAAAACATTATAAGTCAATATCATGATTAAAACATGTTTTATTTATACTTTAATTTTTGTGTTTTTAGTGCAAGATATGTTTTTTTAGTGCACACATATAACAAGTCCTAATTTAATGAGACATACGATAAATATTTTAACATGATCTAAATACTAAGCGGACAAATATAACAAGTCCGGACTTGTTACTTTTGTCAAAAACAATTTATTGAATTTTGGACGTGTAATGTTTTAGATAATATTGAATTTGTTTATCTATTTATAAAAAAATAATATGTCCGGACGTATTATTTTAAATAATAAAAATTTTTAATTTTAAATTACACTAAATAATATGATATCTTCACTTAGCATAATCATTAAACACTGGTTTTATTTGACTAAAAATTTGATGAAAAATGCTACTTTATTATTTTTCACATTCAATAAAAAATTCTAATATATTTTATATTTTTACTTTTTTACTGCAATTTTATAAACAAATTGAATTTTTTATATTAAAAAAATAAGTCTTACGTACATTTTAACTATTTATGTAATAAATTAATTAGAGTTTATATTAAATTAACAACTTATAATATGTCCATCAAAATATGTCCATGGTAAAAATATATTATAATTGCCATTCATAACAAGTCCCATTTAAATTTAAAAGAAACATAATTACGTTTGAAAAAATTTTAAAACCTAAAAGTAATAATTTATGTGATCTACAGAATATTTTACCAATAAATCAGTTGCAACACCGAAAAACAAAAATCTACAACGCAAATTATTTGGTGTAGAATAATTTAAAATCTTAAAACTGCTCTCCCGAAAAATTTAGTATTTGGGACATACAACTTTTGGCCTCTTAGCCATCGATATGTGTGCGTATGTATATATATAATTTGTACATAGATACTTGTGAGTAGAATATCTACATACAAATGATATTTTTACACTCATTAAATTTTAATTGGTGGTTTTAAAATAGTGTTTATTATTATTATTTTTTTTTATCCTGTATAAAAAATATTTACCAGAAGGAGGCCTTCGATTTCAACATACAGTATCTTATATTTTAGCAAATTGGATCAAGATGGTAGGTACCTACTTTAAAGAGGTATTTTTCGACTTTCTCAATAGTTATTAATTAATGCCACCGGAAAAACCACCGATAAATTACGAAAAACCGCTATAAAAGGGATTTTAATTTCGAACGCTTTGTTCACAACTTAAAGCCGAATTTAATAATAAAATAATAATAAATAATAAAAATATATAAAATATCCATACAAACCGTCTCCACTCAGAATCGTTTTTCGAATTATTATATCATTGAGTTATGTACTGTACAGCAGAGCGATATCCACTTACCCGCTATCTTATATTATTATATACACTTAAGAAATAAAATATTCACATTACCAAATGTTTATTTTATAATTTCGTTGGCTGAAAATGAAATACAACTTTAAAACATATATAACCATGTAGATACCGCCGACCGTTTGCTATCGACGGAAAAATACACAAAATATATAATTATTAATTTAGTTTAAATTTGTTTTAAATTCTAAATCGATTCTTCTAACTTTACGTAAATATATTAAACACAATTATTGTACGTTTTGCAATAACACTCCTACGCCTCCTTACGGAATGGTCTACACTCTACAAGCATAGGTAAACGCAAAATGGATTATGGTATAACGATGATCAGAAAAATCGTGAAAGCTGGCAATCTCAAAGGTAAGTGAGTATTGTACTATCTATACTACTATTGTAATTGTCAACGTAACTTATTTTACATCTATTCTGTAGTGTAGGGGAGAATGGGGGAATACCGGTCACCTTGTTATCCAATAATCCAGTGCATCTAAAATTATGTCGAAAATACAAAAATGTTAAGAATGATAACAAAAGCTTATTCTTATCGTAACGAAATTATCAAAAGACTTTTTTACGTTCAAATGTGTGAAATTAGTTTTAAGAGATAATTTTTCTAAAAAAAAAATGTCTTTTGCAATCTCAATTAAGGTAAAATATTTATAATATATTTCTACTTTATGTCTTTATAGATGTACATATAAAACAAAATATGGCGATTATGATAATACATTCAAATCATGTAATAGTATTATGGTTTATCAATGAAAAAATATTTTCTAATTATTTGTCAAAAGGGGAAATATCAGTCAGTATATTTAATATAATTATATGTGTATTGATAAACAATGATACAACTCAGTATTATCGATTGGCATTTGTTTGCAGTATATATATAATATCCACGAAGAAACTTTTATTTTAAACCGTTTTTTTTTTTTTTTTTTTTTTTTTTTATTAAGGCCTTTGAGACCATCTTGCCATAGAACAAATCCTTTCCCATTCTTCTCTATTCTCCGCTACTTCCTTCCAGTCCATGTGATCATATTCCGCTCCACCAGCACTTAGGAAATCTTTTTTAATTCCATCTTCCCAGCGTAGCCTTGGTCTACCCAGTGGTCTTTTTCTCTTTGGGTTTTCTTGGAGTACCCTTTGAACCATTGAATCTTGCTTCCTAACTGCGTGTCCTGCCCATTCCAACTTACTCCGTTTGATCTCGTTTATAATATTTGGTCTATTGAAAAGCTCCGTCAGTTCTTGATTATGTCTTTTTCTCCATCCTTGAAGCTCTTGATCATATATAGGTCCATATATTTTACGAAGTACCTTCCTCTCAAAAACTACTAATCTTTCCTCCTCAGTCTTTCGTAACGTCCAACATTGTGAACCATACATGACTATTGGTCGTATGATTGTCAAATACAGCTGAGTTTTAACCTCTTTTGACAGGACTTTCGAGCTTAGTAGTTTGCCTAGTGCATGGAAGCATTTATTTCCCATTTTTATTCTTTGTTGAATTTCAATTTGACATTCATTCTTCTGTGTTACAATCGTACCTAGGTATTTGAAATCTTCTACTTTTTTGAACTCGTACTGGCCAACTGTTATGGTTTCGGTCTCCTGAAGGTTATCTAGTTCCCTACTAACTTTCATGTACTGCGTTTTCTCTATGTTGAGATGTAGCCCTACCTTCTTTGCTGATTCTATTAACCTGCCGCATAAATCTACCACTTTTTGTTCATCTTCTCCTAGCAAGACTATATCGTCTGCATAGGCGAGCAGACTAAAGCAAGTTCTATCCATTCTTACTCCTTCATCTCTTCCAAAATTTATTTCTCGGATCACCATCTCTAATACCAAATTAAAGAGTACTGGCGACAAGGCATCCCCCTGTCTAAGTCCGGTTCTTACCTCCACCATCCTCGATGTCGAGTTTCCTACTTTGACTTTGACTTTAGTTTGTCTTATACTAGCTTCAACTAATTGTACTATTTTCCTTGGGAAATGGAAATTTTTCAGAATTTCGGTTATGCTAGTTCTATCTATACTGTCATACGCCTTTTGAAAATCAACGAAGATAACATGGAGTTCCTTATTATATTCCCAGCTTTTCTGGAATAACTGCCTGATTATAAATATCTGATCTGTCGTTGACCTATTTTGCCTGAATCCACATTGATAGTCCCCAACCACTTGTTCGGCCAGAGGTTTGATTCTATCTAGGATGCAATATGATAATACCTTATATGCTGTATCTAGCAACGCTATTCCTCTATAGTTACTACAGACTTGCTTGTCGCCTTTTTTGTGTATTGGGCATATGTATGCTACTCCCCAATCTATCGGTAACATTTCCGTCTCCCACACTTCTTTTATCAACAAGTATATACTTTCTATCATGGAGCTATCCGCATGCTTTAGAATTTCCCCTTGAAGGTCATCTTCCCCGGGTGACTTGTGGTTTTTGAGCCTTTTGATCTGTTGTTCGATTTCTTCCTTTGATGGGGGTGGGCAGGGATCATCATTGGGTTCGTTGTGTCCATATGTAAATGTATCAACTGGTACTTCACAATTGAGTAGCTTTTCAAAGTACTCTGCCCATTTCTCCATTATTTTTTCCTGATTTGTCACTAGGCTTCCATCGTCCATTTTCAGAAATTTTTCTTGTCTTTTATATCCGCCTTTAAAACTATTTACCTTGTGATATAGCTGCCGTGTATTGTGTGACCTGTAATTAACTTAATTAAATTAACCGTTATTTCAAAAAATAAAGATTTTTAAAAAAAATATGTTTTCTCTATCTTTTTGCATGTGTTTTATATGTATGACCGGTATTCCCCGGGGAATACCGGTCATTTACTTTTTTTAAAAAAATTACACTTAACTTTAAAAATGTGAAACTTATATATGTAGTAGCTAACAATTTTATGGTTCTAATTAAAGCGATAGTAAAATATTTGGGAAACATAATTTGCACCCCCATCACCTTAAAAAAAAGTTATTTCTTTAAATGTACCTAAGGTATAACTACTTTTTTGTGTCATAAATGCGGTTTAGCTGTCAAGTGATTTTTAATAAAATTTTCGGGAAATCTATGTAAAGTACCTATTTCAATTAGTTAAGAACAATGGTGCAATCGAAATTTTCGGTCGGACTTCTTAGTTTAAAATGTATTATATTTATATTATATTATATTATATTTTTAAAATCGGTGAGTTTTCGTATTCCCATGGTATTTTTTTAAATTAAATTACTTAAAATTAAATTAAATAACCCAATAATAAAATTTAACAGTTAAATTGAATTAAAATAAAAAGTAAGTATGATTATGTAATTTCCAAATCGACCAATACCTATGTCGAGGATGTAAAAACTCAAATTTTGAAAAAAAAATCGCTTAGAAACTAAACTGAATTTGTAATAACATATAGTATAATTTAACGCAAATGCACAAAAAATCAGTCAAAGTGAATGACAGATAATTGAGTGAAGTTAAAATATTGCGATATTAATTGTCATAAGCGTGAATCTGCTTAAAAAATAAAAATAATGTAATAATAAAGATACAAAAAGGTACGTAACTGATTGTTGCTGGCTGAAAATAAATAAACATTCAAACGAGATAACCACGGATACTAGCAGGTCGACGTATCGACGCTGAATAATAAACACATTTTAATATTAATTTAGCTAAAAAAACAGTGTGCACTATATTTAACAATTTTTCTTTTTGGAATTTCGCGTCGATTTATATAGTAACTTCAAAATAATCTACAACCTTAAAGCGATCACGTTATGATGGAGGTGATGACTATATATCAGAAAACTGTCGAATATCCAGGAAGTCTTATAAGTTATAGGTAAGACTAATAACGAAATTATTAAATCTGGCTATATTGATCATTGTACAAATGATAGACCTATATGGCTATATCTCTCTATCTCTTTTCATAATCCTAAATATTTGAAAAACGATTAAAACAACGTTTGATTGATTTTTTGAATATACATACATTTTTACTACAAACCAATTTGGATTTTGGAAAAATAAATCAACAAAATTTTCCCTGTTATTAGCTTCGAATTGTATTCATTCTAGTAGATATTGACAATGATAATATTAATAAGGTAGGTAATTGGTTTGTATTCAGATTAAAAAAATACTTTACATAAAAAAATATTAAAATATTAATGTTGTATTATTGATATTGCTCAAGATGTTTTTATTTCATATTATTTTTCAAATAGATTGCTAGTAGTTAAAATTGAAGTAATGCTAGCTTGTGAAAATCGAGGAAAAGTCGTCTTGTACTCTTGTTATTTCTTATTTACATAAAATATAGTCTTATTAATCCTAATATTTCAGGAGATATTATTTGTTTTGTTGACGATACATTATTTATAGTTTAAATTGAACATAAAAAAAATTGATGAATATTGTATTACTTAGTGAATCAATGTATACCTATTAATAATATAAAAACTTGGTTACATAAACAGTTTCTGAATATTAAAAACCTAATTTATATGTTTTTTAGTATAGATTAGTGATGAATTCGATTAAAAAATATCACCGTACATAATTTCAGATGCTTGAATAATTTATAAATTTATAAATAAGTGTTTTCAATGTGAAAATGTTACTAAATTAAAATATTTAGGTATTATTTTTGATCAAAACCTTAAATTGGTATAATATAGGTATTATGTTTGTAATTTAATTAGAAAACTATTTTATAAATCAAAAGTGTAATCCGAGTACAAATGTGAAATAATAATAATAATAATCATTTATTTAATACTATAGGCGTAGAATTAAATCAATCATCAGATCTGTCTTATGTAACCCTACATTTAGTCAACAGGGTCCAATAAATATTTTGGTGCAAAATAATGTAAATATTTTAAACTAGATTTAAGAAAATTTAAATCGTTTGAACATTTTTTATTTTATATAAATTCTTTTAGATTCTGAGCGGAGCGATGAATGTATTGGTTTTACAATGATGTGTGTTTTTTTTATATTTTTATATTTTTATATTTTTATATTTTTTTTGTGTCTGTCATCACGTTTTGGGACAGTAAAAGTTCTTCGATTTTCTTCAATAGTACCCTTTCTGATAGGAAAGTGAATCTAGTTGGTACTTTGGGGGGGTCAAAAGTAAACATTTTCCAGTAGTTTTCACAAGCGCCGGGAAAAACAACATAAAAATTAAGGAAAAACGGGAATTTTTACGCAAAATCGATTTTCCAAAAAATCGAATTTGGTTTTTGGTGTAACTTTAAAACAAATGACCGTAGATACATGAAATTTTCACTGGTTGTTTATATTTGCATTTTCTATATACGATAACATTTTCAAAATATTATGATTTATTTTGAACTGTTTAAGGACATTTTCATTTTTCATTTTTTTTTAGTTTTTTTTCTAGAAATATCAATAAAATTTGATTTGTTGGTTAAAAAAACTTGAAAATTTAATAGAAGGCTCCCAGTATATTTTTTCAAAGGCAGATGAAAAATATTAAAAATCGTTAGTCACAGTTTTTTTTTATAAGCATTTAAAGTTCAAAAATTGACAAAATATGGAAAAATCACGAAAATTAGCAAATTATTTTGAGTTAAGAATTCGCAAAAATTTTTCTTTTTAAATCTAAGATTTGAAAATGTAATACAAGATTACTCATAAGTTTGTCTACCTTTATCAATAAAAAAATCTCTACCGGACAGTCAAATTAAATTTTTATGAGCATTTGAAATTCAAATTTTTACAACATTGGATGTTCACTCGATTTCTCATGTAGCGATTTCCTTATTTTGTTGTAATTCATAAACGAATAACTATAGATATATGAAAATTTCACTGAATGTTTATATTAGCATTTCCTATACACCATACAATTACCATATTTTGACTCTTTTTGAGCTGTTTACGGACATTTTCAGTTTTCAATTTTTTTAGTTTTTTTTTTTATAATTGTCAATAAAATTTTATTTGGTGGGCCAAAAAGTCTGAAAATTGAATACAAGCTTTTTATACACGTCTTAACAAAACATTAAAACAAAATATTAAATACAAATTGGTGGCAATTGAAATTGATAATAAAGTAGGTAAAAAGTTTTTAAATTCAAACTATAATAATATTAAGTCTATATTAGGTATATAAATATAATATAATAAATACTTTTAGAAAAATACTGTACGATATTATTGTAATTTTTGTTTTTATCGTTTCATCGACGTGCATTATTGATAAAACCTTTTAATACTAACCAACATTGAATAACGTGACGACAGAACATTAAATTTTCATACTTACGTAAACTTATCAGAATAAAAAAGTTCTATGGAACTAAAACAATATAATAACGATTCAGTATTTTTTCATGACATAGAACATTTTCATTTTCTGTTTCTCACTGAGTAGTTTTCGAGTAAAAAGATGCACAATAGAAAAAACAAATGTATGCAAAAAAAAAAATGATTTTTTGAAAAAAATGGACATAGAACATTTTTATTCTTCGCTCTTGATATATGTTATATGTTATCATAACTCATGAGCTTTTGTCGACGGTAACTTAGGTTATCAAAAGGTACTATATAATTTATTATCCATATTATGGGTCGCTGTGAATTGTGTTACATGCCCCATGGCCCATATTAAGGGGGCTGGAACGTGATTAATTTTCGTCGAAAACATAGCTCACGACTTCAATCACTACGCCCAATTTAATGTTCTGATATTAATTTTTGAAAGCAGATTTGAATAAAAGTGTAAAAGTATCAGTAAAAGTGTTAGACAATTTTATAAAAACAAATATTTACTTCGTTATAAAATTAATCTAATTTCAAGTAACCTATTAATTAACTTGTGTTGATTCCAGAATAAATAGCCATTTGTGGAATTATAGGACCTTCGCCAAAGTCATAATAATAATCTCAATAGACATACCATCTTCATCTTCAAAAGTGTAATCTATATGAGAAAAAATATTAAGATTTAATAAACTGTAACATTTAATATATAAACCTAACATAACTTATCAAAAAAATCAATAAAATATATAAACACAGTTTATTATTATTATTTTAAGTTTAAATTTGTACAAAATCACAAATTAAATAACGAGAATAATGATTTTAGTTATATTGTTGTAATTTAAAATAATATTCGTGGAGACTTGAAACTTCTCAAGTACCTATATTATTAAGTACAAAATATATTGAAATATTATACCTAATAATGCATATAATATTTATAACATTTAATTCAACATAACGGCTGCTATCGTTTTATTAATAATAACAATATAATTAATATAATACAATATCATATCCCAGACTGACAAATCATCGACGCTCAGAATCGTTTTTCTTATACAATGATATTATATCATTGAATTCAAATTTAGCACCATCCATTTCAGTCACCAATGTGTAACCTACTGTAGTACAGCAAAGCGACACACACTTATCCGATTTTTAAAAATTTTATTTTATAAAATATTTTCACTAAGAAATTCTGTTGAAATAAAATCGGTGGACATGGTATAATATTAATATGATTCACGTATAATTTGCTTTGTTGAGTCTAAAACTTACCCACGAAAAAGAACTTTATGGTCTGCAAAATAATTGTAATTTTATTGTTACATTCATATTAATATTATTTTAATCATTATTCATTATAATATTAACATCTGTTAGCCGGCGCTACTTATATGCAATTTCGCTACATTGATGTGTAGGTGGCACCTCTGCTCTGTATTATCACTGGTCTTTAAACGCATTTAATATACGAACAGCAGCTGGGTACAATTATTTGCGGGTATACGAGTAAAGGGGTATAAAAGTGGGTCAAATTTTGTTTGGGATTTGAGAAAGGGTGTAATTTAAGAAGGGTCATCGTTTTTACTCCCTGAATTTATAACGACCATGTGACGGGGCTGAGAATAGTTAATAAAACTTATTGATAATAACAGTAATTTGAAATTATTTAAAGGATGATAGCTTTATACTTATTTAAATTCAACACTGTCCTTACTCCTAATACTATATCTATAACTATAATTATATCTATATCTATAACTATAACTATAATTATAACTACTATAACTATATTATTACTATTATTATTATTTCTCTAATTTTTTTCAACATCCACATTGTTACTAAAATCCTATTTCTATGTCACCAACCACTATAACACCAACTACCGACAGGATCCACTATTCATTAACTTCCATTCAAACATGTCCAAGATTCTTCACAATATATATATATACTAGTATTTGAAAGATAGTGGCCAGGGTTGCTTATACCAGCGAGTGCAGTGCATGGTGCCATGGTGGGTATAAGTGTTTATGTGTATTGTGTATAGTGTTACTGTAGTTTCTGGTAGAATAAAATATGTATAATAATATTTATAATAATATTTACAATTCAAAAAATAAAAAAAAAAACATAAATTAATCGTAGCATATGGATTATAATGAAAGAATGATAAGAAATTATGAATTGAAATATACAGAACTCGGCCCAAAGATGAACTCTGAAATTAAGTACCTAAGTATAGTCTTGTTTGGGCAAACAATCAATAAAATACGTAAATAACGATTGAAAAATAAATACAATAGCGTTCTGGCCCTATAATATATTATAATATTAAAGTAATAATAAATAATTGCCAATGATATAATATTATATTGAGAATAATTGGACAGCTATTTGAGATGCTGCAGCGTTATTATTAAGTTGAAGTTATAGGTAATTAGAGCGTTTTCAAGTCTACGATAATATTGAGGGGTACACGCTTTACAAAACTACAATGTAGACAGTGGCGTTTTGCACACATGATACGAAATATGGATAAAGTGGATGTGTATTATAATATTTTAGCGGTGATTAGAGTGCAACATAAAATAATATTAATAAAAAAAAGTACACAGATATTAGCGCCAATACAATACCATTAATGCAATAAATAATTTTAGATCACTCAAAGAAGAAATTAAAAATACGATTCCCACTGTTCAACTAATTTTAACACCAATACATAATATTATTATAAAAAAATTATAAACACAACATAATATTTGAAATAATAATAAAAAAACTCCCGTAAAAAGTCAGGTAATAATAAGTGAGTGAGACCAGCCGGCAATAGTCTGTGATGTGTTTGACAGGGAGATGAAGACAATATGAAAATTAAATACAATAATTAATTTACTCATTACGAATAATGTGGACGATGCACCTCGGACAATTTTCGTGCTTATCTAAAACCAAATAGCCTAAAACCTCTGGTTGCTGTATGCCTGTATTATTCGTCATTTTCACAGGTCATCTTCTAAGCCAGCTGTCGGGAATTAGTTTCTGGAAGAAGGGTCCGGAGGGTTAGAAAAAAAAACTATTTAGGTGCTATACTTGTAAGTATACTCTAATAAGTGTAAATGTATAGCACCTACCTACTTATATATTATTTGATATGCTACTACAAAAAAATACCAAACAAATATAATATTATATACATGTATTTACAAAATACAAAAAATTGTATTACTTACTTGGTTTATACTGTTTATGGGTACCAAATTTAAATTGGCTGAGTTTAAATAATATCTTACGATCACGTGGACTCATTCACTTTTCCATATTGCCCAATAGCTATGAAACATCAAGGTACGTACAATACTATTTTAGATCCATGTTCTGATAAGTAATAGCTTTTGTTTATTTAATATTGCATTATTTCATTGTTGATGTGTGCCCCTATATGTATCTAAATATTTAAATATTGAAAATAAAAAGAACAATTCATTTTCAACAAACTTAAAGAAAGTAAGGAAAGTTAAGAATAATTTTGGAAAACTTAAGCAAATTACAAATTAAAACGGCAATCGGAAAAATTTAATATTATTCGCATGAAAGTTAAAACTGTTACGTATATAATTTAAATGTTTTTTTTAACGAAATTGAAATATAAACATTAACAAGAAATAAACAATTTTCTTATATCGATTATAAGGAAATTAATAACAGACATTGGCCAGCATATTATTTTTTTATGATATAAAATATAAATAAATAATAATTATTTATAAACTTTTATATTATTATGTTTGTAGCCTATTCAAGATAAGAATTAATACTAATAGTTGGTATAATAGCCTTACATTATAGCCAGGGCTAGTAAGTATAGTGATGTATATGTTCATAAAAATTTTATAATTTATCATATTAATTTCTTATCAGATATTATATCCTTTGATATTATATAGTTATAAGTTATAGTATATTTAAAATTAATAGTTGTATTTAAACTGTATTACCATTTACACATTTTAATATTATACCATTAAACATAATATAGGAAATCCAAAATACAAATAAATTTATCTCGGCAACAAATGTGCATTTTTAACTATATTATTAAAAAAAGTTGTATTTTTACTTCAAGTATAAATGTTAAGAGTATAAACGTTTTCCTACATTAATTGATTTTCCATTTTTTTTGTAATTTATTTTTTGAGTTTTTTCCACAATTTTACACTAACTACTTTTTGTGATTAGTTATTAGTTATTACAAATCATAATGTACCTAGTCTTAACACAAGACACGACCGACATTTTATATTTTATTGCACATAGATACAATTTGAACATATACGAGTTGTCTAGTATACGATAGTCTAGTAGCCTACTAATTTATATTTTCTAGGTATTTACTACATGTACATACTATGCTATTAATATAAAAATGGTAGATTTCTTATCTGTTGATTAAGTAGGATTTTCGTTACTAAACTCTAGCTGGGTGTTTAGCTGAGCAGCTTTAAACGGTTGGAAAAACGTTTATCGACAGAATCAAGTAAACCACTCCGTAAAAAGTACAAGAAGCATGATAAAAAAATAAGAAAAATTGTGGAAAATTGATCTGAAAATTAACATGTATTAATATACATTGATTTTATTTAAATGATTATATTATGTTTGTAAAGTACGTATGCCTACAGCTTACTCGGTACGGCTGTAGGTACCTACCGTGACACGTACGACTCGAGTCTTTTCCCACACATTTTCAAAACAATGGTCATACTATATAAGGGGTAAATGGTCACTTTGTATTGCCCATTGTTTCAAATGCATAACGCGGACACTTTGTACTGTCGGGTAAAAAGGTAGATTGCAGAACGCGGACACTTAGTACGGCAGGATAAAAATGTACATGGCAGAACGCGGACACTTTGTACGGTCCGGTAAAACTTTACATTACAGAATGCGGGAAATTTGTATTCTTATATACATAAGGTGTATATTGTAAATATATGAAATATAAAGACTTGTGGTTTTGAGATATTTCAATATTGTACTATACATGAAGTTTTTAAAGATTTTTTCAGTATTATATTTTATTTGTCATTTTGCATATTTATATTGTACACATTTTTATTTTACTTAAATATAACTTTTGATATATAATACAATTAAGATGTATAATCAATGATTAGAAAATTTAAAAATAAAAACTAAATTTATATTTTAATAATTTATATTATATATTATACTACTAATATTAGGTATATAGCTTATATTTATTATAATATTATATACTTTATGTATATAATAATACAAAGTGTCCGCGTTCTAAAAATTAAAATTAAAATTTTCACTCGACCGTACGAAGTGTCCGCGTTCTGCAATGTACCCTTTTACCTGACAGTACAAAATGTCCGAGTTCTCACTTTTAATGCTTGACCGTACAAAGTGACCAAGAACCTATATAAGGTACTAACTACTAAGATAGTGTAGATACTCACACATTTACACATTTGTACATACGGCTGGTTTCGTTTGTTATTTCGCCAAATATGTTTTTAAGTCATTGGTTTGAAATGAGAATCTTCTAATTTCATTGGACCTAAGACGAAGCGGACTACAATTAGTATAACAGCCACGGGCCAAGTGACTTTAGCTACCATCTTGGCGGGAACGGTTACTCTGACGTCTAAGCACCAACACGTGTCAGGAGAGTCTATTGACTCATACGACGACGTTTCAGACGGACTACCCACCGAATGGTCTGTAAACAGTGGCTGTCAAAATATACGTAAGAATGTATGTTATGTTTATTATATTATATTTAATATGGATTTTTTTAATTAGAAATAAACATCTACATTATTTTAAAAAATGGAAAGTTGATATATAGGCACTTATGATCTATAATGAACGGCACTCTGCAGGTTTGGGTATTTTTTATTTGATCATATATCCATAAACAATAAAATGGTTCTCGATATTCAGTTGCTAATAATTATACCATTAGTATTTAATAATGTCTTTTATAATAATCTACAATGGAAGTGGAACTAACGTATTATTTGTACACACAAGTGCTGACATACCTACGAGACAAATAATAATTAAAAGATTTTCATTTATGTTGATTACAAAAATACTTTTAAAATGATCAATAACTTTTTTAAAACCTATTTTTTTTTTCTTTTTCGAATAAAATTAAAACTTCTCAATTATTATTATTTGTATACTTCGAATATAATTAACGTATTTTATAATTCAGAATTCTGTCTTATAAACGCGAATATTAGACGACTTATAACTTGCGTGAATCGCATTGATATTTACAGTATAGGTACCTACGTGAATAGTTTTTTTAAACTTACATGTCTTTGTTTATTTAAATAAAGGTACACGACGTATTCATCTTTATCAACTTCACTTATTTAACATTTTCTATATAGAAATACGTGATTCTTAATACTAACATAATTTAACAGTTAAAACTGATAAAAGAACCCGACAATAGAATAACTTCAATATATTTAGAAACCGATTAAGTAGGTAACCCTAACGACAAACTATAACTAATTAAATATTGACACTTCATATTTTGCGCTTAAATCTTTATAGGCGTTACTATACAAGTTGCACCTTAAATTTCAAATGCTGCCTACGGCTCACCAAAATTATAGGTACGGTTTGCCGAAATGAGCTGTCAAATTAAAAATTAAAAAATGTAATAATAATAATTATTATTATTATTTAATTATTGAATATTTAAAAATTAAACTTTTAATGCTTAACATGATATAATAAAATATTTAATATATACATAGAATATCATATCCATTTAAAATCATTAAATTGTTGATACATTTAATAAACGAATAAAAAAAGTACATAATTGTAATATGTATTTTTAAAAACTATTGTTACGCGAACAAACTATTTTTCATCTATTTTTATTCAATTTCAATATGTAAAAAATACTTTTTTTAACAAAAATGTGCTTAATTATTTAATATATAGGTAATCATTACAGTGAAATAGATAGAAAGTAAAAAAGTTAAATTTAACACCTACTCAAATTATTGTATATGAATATTATGAATTACAATTAAAAGATAAAAAACATTTAAAAATAATTTTTCTGATTGATGAATTTGTATGACACAAATTTTGACTGTAAATATATTATTTTGAGAAGAACATAGGTAAGTACCTAATAACTAGCGATAAATACTAAAAGATACAGTGATTATAGAAAAATGACAACAATAAAAATAAAATATAAACCGCTGGGACGTTACTTTAAAATAAGTAGGTACCTATGTAATTTTTATTAGATTTACTGAATTCGTTACCTAATTATTCATTTCTTTTTTTACATTATTATGTTGTGTTTAGTATGTACATTATGTATATTTTTATTAAATTTGTGTTTTTATATAATATTATGTATTATCACTTGTTATGAAATCATTAGCTATATTATAGTATTTAATCTGTATTTTTTTTTATTTATTTAAATCTTAATTAATTCTACCTAGTAGATGTCTCATCCATTTGGAACGTACAGCAATTTTATTTGTATAATTGTTTACTATAATTTTATAATTTTTAACAATCCTATGTATTTCAATATTGAACTTTGTATACTGTGTCTTTTGGCAACCCGCATGGTGGGTAGTCCGCTTAATAAAGTTGTTATATATAATAATATATAGTATTAGCCTGTTGTATTAGAATATAAGAGTACCTATATTATTGTAGTCTGCGGGTAACGCCTAATGTGTGGGCGACACGGTAGCCGCTATAATAGAGAACCGTACAGTCAGTCGTCTTAGCTCTTTTAAACCTGTACGTCGTTCTGACAGTCAATAATAAATATTACAGTGAATTATATATTTCGACTCACAATAAAATTATATTAGTATATAAATCTTTAAAACTGTTTTGTTGTAGTCTCTCCAAAAATTGAACCCTCACACTATCGAAAAAATAACATTCAAACGGAACAACCCGTACGAGCACAACACACTAGAAATTATTGTTTTCATTTAAAAACCGAATTCCACAAGAAAAAAATAGCAAAATACACTGTTTCTCGAATATAAGTAACGCCTGTGAGTTCAAATATTTAATACGATAAAAATAGGCGGTCTTAGGATTTTAATTTTGAAAGAAATTTTAAACATATTATAACGATCAGTCCGTGGGCCTTCCGCCTGTAAATTATTTCACTAAAATCCGAATCAACCCTAAGTGCACCTACCGTTCTATAACTAATTTTAACTACGTTAAGTATTATTAATACTCAAGGAAAATGGAATTTAACTAAAACCATACCTTTAGCATAACTTCGCCCAGCTGCAGCCACATCTTAATAATATTGGTTAACTTCAAGCTTGAAACTTAGCGAGCTAGGTTCTGTGTCGGCAGCTATTTTAAGCCGTGGACAAAAATCAAATGGAAAACATTACTTTAATTTAATAACACTATAATATAAAAACCAAAGTTAAAATAGTTAAAAACTTATTCGATACAATTATTAAAAAAAAACACTGTCGAAATATATTACAATATAAATAAACTTATTTTATTCGATTAAACATTTACAAAGTTTTTATCGTCGTCCAAAAATAAACAATATATTCACCAGCTTCCTACTATAATAATAATAATAATAATATTTATAGCCAGCACAGTTATACACAATATAATATAATATGTTTATTTAAATAATAGCCAACACAGTATAATATCAATATTATATACGACATAGAGCTTATATACTTCATAATAATAATAGTTAAAAAGACGTAAAGTTTATACTGATTAACAAAAAAATAAAAAAAATAGAATACTAATACATTTTTATATGAACATTATTAATATGTAATTACAAATATATACTGTTCATTAAAAAACATAAGATATAATAAATAATATTCAAAAATTTACAATAATATTGTTTTGTTCCATATCACGATGTGAAACAACATAATATGTTAATAGTTCTTTTAAATGATTACCGATCAAGTAGGTACCTAAATGCATTAAATATTTGTTTAATAATTATTTATTTTATTAGTTAATGTATCGATCATTCGTGCTACGAATTACGATTGTTATCAAAAAAAATTTTTTTTGGAGCAATGTTTAACCCCTGGAGTCAAGAATCACGCTCTTACGGTATATGTATTTTAAAAATTATTCAACTGCTGTAATTAAAAATATAGCAGGAGCCTTGTACTGAATTTTCACACTTTTTGACCCAACAAAATAAATTTTATTGATAGTCAAAGACAAAAAAACTAAAAAATTTAAAATGTTCAAAACGGGTCTAAATGTTTTGTACATTTTATCAAGTATGGGAATTGATAAGATGTTATTTGGTGTAAATTTCAAGTAGGTATCTCGGTTATTCGTGTTAAAACTGTACACACTACAAAGTTCCACAAAGAAACTAAAAATTATAATTTAAATAGTAGATTATAGATATAATTTAAGTATAGCTTGATTTTTTTTATTTGAAAATAGTTAGTATAAATTATAAAAAAAACATTCTTATCAAATAGGTATCCAAAATAACAAAAATATTTAAAACAATACACGTGTCATCATAATTTACACAAAAATTTGTTCAAATTACTATAACAACGAGTACTACTGTAATCTGATTAATGATAATGATGTGGTCTATCGACAACTACTCCACCATAAATTTGTACTCCATTTCTTGACAATCTTTCCAAGGTCCAAGTATTGGTGTTAGGGTTGTAAATTTCAAAAGTATCAACAATAGATTTTGTTTCTCCGCCAAAAACATACAATACACCATCTAATACGGCTACTCCTATAAGATGATGTAATTTAAATTCAATATATTTTTACAAAGGTCGTCCTAAAAAATATAACTGTCATAGTCACTACTCACCAGGGAAATATCGGCATAAATTCATATCAGCTATAGAAGACCAAACTCCATCACTTGGTCTATAAACCTCAACACTTTTAAGATACTTTCCATTATAGCCACCAATTGCGTACACGAGACCATCCAAAACCCCTACAACAACACCTTGACGACACTCAGACATTTCTGCAACCGGAGTCCACATGTCAAGTGTGGGATCATAATATTCCATAGATTTACAACTTTTACCAGTTACAACACCACCAACCTACACAATTTAATTAAATAAAATGTAAAATAAATAAATAAATAATAATATGATATTTTTATTTACAGCGTATAGACGATTATTGAGTACACCAACACCAAATGAACGTCTCTCAATTGTCATACTAGACACTATTCTCCATTTTTGGGTAATGACATCAAAAACTTCCACACTTTTTAAAGTACTGTTGCCGTCAAATCCGCCAACCTAGAATTACAAATAATATACATTTTTAATATAAAATAAGTAAAATATTGATTTTACTTACTGCATATATACAATCATCCAATACACCAACTCCCAAAAACATTCTACTAACTAACATGTCAGCCATTGGAACCCATGAAGGTGATTGTGAAGATACGTCAAGCATACTAACAGATTTAGAACTCGATCGATTTACACCTCCCACAGCAAACACAAATTGATCATTTATCACACCAAAACCAGCAAACCTCCAACATTCATTTATTCCTGGTGCATTCTCTCTTAGCATGGTTGCTGGGTCATACCATTCAGTATAACACTCTAGTGATGTATCAGACAAATTGAACATTAGAAGAACCTAATAGAATTAAATGGACAAAATTATTGTGAAGATAAATTAATCAATTTGGAAACATACTTTTTGAAAACCATCAAACTGTCTAGGTTTAAACCTAATTGTTTTTGGAATGGTGAAATGCTGAACTGATTTTTGATGATTAAAATGTAATGCTTCGATTATATAATCTTTACCTAAAAAAATTATAATAATAATTCATAAAATGTATAAATCCATAATGATGGCATATTTATAAAAATTAAATACATATTTTATGACTATTTTTTAGAAGAGGTTCTTCAGATATATTAAATAATATATCAGGATTTAATGGCAAACGTACATGTTCCATTAATTTTGGAAAAAAATCTATTCTATGATCTGAATCATGTTTTACCTATTTTATAACACGTTCAAATACCTACAATAACAAATATTTAAAACTAGATTAAAATATAATAATAGTGTATTCAACCATTCAATAGTGTATAATTTTCACAGGATTCCAAAAATATAATAGATCTTTAAGATCATGTGTTCCTACTGTTTATATTAAGCAAAGGAATATTAATTAATAATTCTTATATTTTTATGATATTAAATAATATATATTATTTGTTATTTTTGAATACACATAAATCACAATATAGACAAGCAGTAGAAGGTTTATGTGCTGCGTTTGCGAAATTGTTTGGGCCTACTGACTAATCAATGTGGTACGTGGAGGTGAATGTTATAGAAAATTAATTACAGTCGGAACCGATCACAAAACTTCTTTATCATCAAGGAGATACAATTGATTTGAACTAATTTAAAAAAAAAGGTTTTAACTATTTTACAGTTGTTTAATATTTATAGACATTTAAAATAAGACATGTTTTTGTTTATTTTCAATAACAGTCAATAAAATTATTTTCTATGGTAATCAAGCTTTATTGATTTTAGTTATTTAGTTTGAAAATATTATTTGTAGGAACTTAAAATTTTAAAGTATATTGTTATATTGTATGCACACAACAATCTTTTCATATGCACCTTTTTTGGAAAAATAATTAAAACTGCTCCAGAAATACAGTATTTCTAATGTCTAATATTAAAATAAATTAGTTTATCAACCATACCATAAAATATACTTGGTAATATTATTAAACCTTTAGAGCTCAGAATCCTTTTCGTTTACAATGATTTTATATCATTGAATTCAAATATAACACATCTCATACAGTGATCCCTGTAAAGTCTAGACATCAACTGTACTGTATACTTGCCCACCTTTATATGTTTATTTTCCATACATAATATTAAAAATACAATTTGTAGTTTGCTTACTTTTTCTTCAAATGGAACAGCAAGGTCATTAGAGGAAATAAGCTTCACTAAATCATCAGAAGATAAGGATAGAAAATTTTCGCCTTTAGCTACTTCTCTGGAAATAATAATCATTATTTTTATAATAAATTACCTACTTACTCTTGATATAGAGAATTAAATAATGTTAATCATACAAAAAATGTTGTTTAATATATGCTTCAGAAATTGACAACAATTCCGTACAGTTCTGTAAGTCAGCAAACGCTCTGATATCAATACAATTTAATGGAGCCAGTTGTTTTTGTAAAAACTCAACACATGCGTCATTTACAAAATCTAATTGTAAGAGGCTTGCGGCTGGTAACAAGACCTGGAGAAATCAACATTCAACAATAATACATTTAAAGTAATTTTGTTTTATTGTCTGTAACAAATCACATTTTTAATTAGGTATACCTGTACATTTTCTTTTGTGACGATAATTTCACCGGTATAAATATAATCTAATAATAGTTGTAAGACAGTAGAATCTAATTTTCTTATATTGACTTTGTTGTTGCCGGTTTTTCCAATTTTCCGCGTTTCTATGAAATTTGAAAATTATATTTTATATTTTAGTTGCTATCTTCATTATTTAATATGAATTAACCCTAATATATATTTATTCATAATCATGCTCATTTATGATGTAAATAAAATGTGGCCGACGTTAGTATGGACTTCGGCGCCACTGATTAATACAGTGTATTTTAGTATTAATACAGTGACTGTTAACTAAATGCTTATGACCAAACAGTTGACTAGTATGACTGTATGGATATAGTATTTTTAGATAAATATGTTAGCCACTTATACCTATTTTATCGCCAGGCTTTATAGCACAAAACCATTTTAAAATAAAACAAAATTAAATAACATATTGAATCGATGTATAATACTAATATTAATATTAATGACAATAGGCATATTCGATATGAATCGAATTATATACATACTTGAAATCAATGCACTTTGCACTGAAATCTAGGCTCTATTAGTAGGTATGTTATTTGTATTCACATTACTTTTAAGTTGTAACCCATATTATGTGCACTTAACACAAAACTGTCACTACAATATTTTTGTAATTGGAATTTATTTCCTTAAATAAATTATTATTATTATTATTATTATTATACATAGTAATTACTATTGTTATTTGTTAGTAAGTCACAATTTCATCATAATTTTCAATGCGGTGCATCCATAAGAAACACAACTGCTCTAGCAGTCGTGTCATCTTATAACTTTTATATACCTAACTGCTATACCAGTCATGGTCATATTACGACTTAAATTAGTATGACTGCTATAGCAGTTACTGTCCGTCAATGTTTTAATAAACGCACTAAAATGACCAAAAAATGTTA
>CARXXK010001246.1:0-42572 GCA_949089665.1 Macrosiphum euphorbiae | reverse complement strand
ATTTTTCATTATAAACAACACCAAACAATGGATGTCTATTATTTCGATAATTATTTGTTAAATCAAATCTTATCTTTTTTCCAGTAAGATTTCTTACTTCAATATTTTGCAATTTTTTAAAAGCTAAAATACATGGATTCTTAATTAATGCATCAACTATTTGAATTTTTGTTATTTCATCATATTCTATATTTTGCATTTGAACTTTTAATTCTAAAATATTAATTTTACCACGTTTTGCTTTAATATTTTTTGTATCTGCTGTAGCTTCAGTGTTTGTTTCTAGAATCAACGCATCATCATCAGTGTTTCTCGTAAAAATTATTTCAAATCTAGCATTGTAAAGAGGACTTTTTATATCTTTCATTGATCCTAAACCAAAGTGTGATAAAGGAATGATGAGCTCGACACTTCCTCCCCCTTGAGATGTAGATTCAAATCCTGAATTTTGTGTAGGACCATTTCCATCAACAGCATAACTCATATAACCTTTTACTGTACTTAATCTTCCAGTATTATCACTTTCATCTATAATTGTATTATTTAATTTAATTGTAATTTTTTGAAACAAAAGTGCTCCACTATTATCAGATATCATAACATTAGATTTTGCTGGATCTAAATATCTGGATCTAAATATAAGCCCAATTTTTGGAACAAATTGTTAAATTACATTTATCACAAGTTTTAGCAGGGTATATTTTTTTATTTAATACATGCATTTTATTATTAATATCAATTTCTTTAAGTAAAGATTCAATTTTATTTAATCCTTCCATTCTTTATTATAGAAAATATTATTATTTTTTTACATTCAATTTTAATAAAAATAATTTTTATTTAAAATTCTATTTAAATATTATTAAAGATTTTATAAAAAATAATATTCCAAATAAATATAAGAAAGAAAGAATTGGGTTGGTTGGACCCACCCAACCAGGAACTCCTAGTAATTATCATAAAGATAAAGAAATATTTATTTTAGAAGATGGTTTATATAGATATCACTTCCTTTAACTAAGGTTCTATTATAGATATCACTTCCTTTAACTTAGGAAATATCATTTAAAATTTTGTTTTTTGTAACTCTTGGTTATAAAAACTCCCTATAATCTCTTCATTGTTTAAATCTTTAATTTTATAGGTAACAGGCTTTGTGTTTAAAATTTCATTAAATATAAATATTTCTTTTGTCCAATTATTAATAAATTTATTACCAAATGTTTTTTTAGAAGCTGTTATTCTTACTCCATCACCTACACTAAATTTAATTTTTGGCTTAGGTTTGTTTTTTGTAGAAAATAATTTATGAAAAACAACATCTTCGTTAGATTATTAACTTCACAAGGTCTCATACCAATAGATCGATGTATGTCTTTGAAATTATATTCATCTATTAAGCTTTGTAAAATTTTAATCCATTTTTTAGAATTTGTAACTTCAAATTGTAATCTCATTTTACTGTTTAATGTTCTATTAAATCTTTCAATAATTGATGATTTTTCTTCATTTTGGGTGTGATACATTTTAATTTCATATTCTTGCAAACATTTTTTAAAATTTTTATTTTCAAATTCCAAACCTTTATCTGTGTGAAGTAAATTTGGTGCTTGATGATTTTGTGATATAGCTTGTTTTATTATTTTTTCAAATGCTTCTGAAACATTAATTCCATCTTTCTTTTTGAGTTCTAAAGCCCAAGAAAATTTTGAAAATGTATCTATAACAGTTAATATATAAGAATAACCCTCATTTTCATCAGAATAATTTCTCATTATAACTAAATCAGCAGCCCATAAATCATCAACACCTTTAGTAATTATTCTTCGTTTAGGACATTTTTTTCTTACTGGTTTATGTAGTTCTTTAGCTAATATCATTTTATCTGTATCATTTAATTTTTTATTAGAAATATTATGTCCAATTGTAGGATTTTTTATAAATTTACTTTTATTTGTGTTACACTTGAACCATTTTGATGAAATTCTCCATCTACCATTAACTGTTTTAATTTTAGTTGTATTAATATTTTTTGTTTGAATTTAACATTTAAGACAATATATAGTTTCGCTCATTTTTTATATTTATATTGAAAAATTTTTTAAATAGAAATTTTTTAAAAAAATTATTGAAAATAAAAAAATTTATATTTTCTAATATAAATAAGAAATGGAAATGGAAAACTTTAAAGATGGTTTAAATAAAATCAACAATGGGTATAAATTTATAAAATCTAATGATTTTAACAAGGAAAACCATACAAAGTAAATAGGTTCATAAAGATTGATACAAAGTTTGGAAAAAGATTAGGTGTTGTATTAAACGATGAATATATGTTAAATTTAAAGAATCTTATTTATAATTGTGAAAAAAATTTAAAGAATGGGAAAACGTGGCATGATTTTAATTTTGAATAAAAAATAAATTTACTTTTATAAATGGTATTTATAAAAGTTAAAAAGGGTTGTATTCATTTAAACAAACTTATTCACAATGATGATGGTGATCATTCTTTAGGTCCCTATTCAATAGTTTTGAAAGGCAACGATTTTATTAATGTTGAATCAGACTGTTGTATAAAAATTAATCAGAATATAATACAAATAAAAACAGGTAGATATAGTATTGAACAATTGAACAATGAAATAGAACCACTTATTATATCATTTTCTGATGAAACTAATAGAATTACAATTAAATCTCCTTGTTATTATAATTGAGATGAAAATTTAAAAAAATATTTAGGTTTCGAAAACAGTGAATTTGATTTTTCAATAGTTAGTAGTAAACCAATAATTTATCATCCCAATTCTAATGAAAATTATATAAATATAGAACAAGATTGTAGATTTAGATTAGGTAAAAATAAAAAAAAAAAATTAAAAATTTATAAAATTTTTTTTAGAAATGGTGAAATACCAATGGATACAATTTTTAAGGGAATATACACAATAAATGAAATTGAAAATTTATTGAATTGTTACGATTTTCCTTAAATAAGTCTTGAATTAATTGATGGTTTTATAAATATTTCATCCTCAATCGGTCTATGTTTTGATGAATATGTATCAAAATGTTTAAGTTTCAGATATTTTTTATAAAATAATAGGTACAAAGAAAGCTATGATTTTATACACAAGGTTTTATAAAAATATTAAAGGTCTTATTTCTAATGAAAATAGTAAACACAGAATTACAAGGAAAGTATTCAATTGAGAGCATTAAAAACTTATTCTCAATTCGATATGAAGTTTGAAAATAATGGGAATTATATAAAAATAACAACAAAAGTATTATTTTCATTATAAACAAAACACAAACAATGGATGTCTATTATTTCGATAATTATTTGTTAAATCAAATCTTATCTTTTTTCCAGTAAGATTTCTTACTTCAATATTTTGCAATTTTTTAAAAGCTAAAATACATGGATTCTTAATTAATGCATCAACTATTGAATTTTTGTTATTTCATCATATTCTATATTTTGCATTTGAACTTTTAATTCTAAAATATTAATTTTACCACGTTTTGCTTTAATATTTTTTGTATCTGCTGTAGCTTCAGTGTTTGTTTCTAGAATCAACGCATCATCATCAGTGTTTCTCGTAAAAATTATTTCAAATCTAGCATTGTAAAGAGGACTTTTTATATCTTTCATTGATCCTAAACCAAAGTGTGATAAAGGAATGATGAGCTCGACACTTCCTCCCCCTTGAGATGTAGATTCAAATCCTGAATTTTGTGTAGGACCATTTCCATCAACAGCATAACTCATATAACCTTTTACTGTACTTAATCTTCCAGTATTATCACTTTCATCTATAATTGTATTATTTAATTTAATTGTAATTTTTTGAAACAAAAGTGCTCCACTATTATCAGATATCATAACATTAGATTTTGCTGGATCTAATATCTGATCTAATATAAGCCCAATTTTTGGAACAAATTGTTAAATTACATTTATCACAAGTTTTAGCAGGGTATATTTTTTTATTTAATACATGCATTTTATTATTAATATCAATTTCTTTAAGTAAAGATTCAATTTTATTTAATCCTTCCATTCTTTATTATAGAAAATATTATTATTTTTTTACATTCAATTTTTAATAAAAATAATTTTTATTTAAAATTCTATTTAAATATTATTAAAGATTTTATAAAAAATAATATTCCAAATAAATATAAGAAAGAAAGAATTGGGTTGGTTGGACCCACCCAACCAGGAACTCCTAGTAATTATCATAAAGATAAAGAAATATTTATTTTAGAAGATGGTTTATATAGATATCACTTCCTTTAACTAAGGTTCTATTATAGATATCACTTCCTTTAACTTAGGAAATATCATTTAAAATTTTGTTTTTTGTAACTCTTGGTTATAAAAACTCCCTATAATCTCTTCATTGTTTAAATCTTTAATTTTATAGGTAACAGGCTTTGTGTTTAAAATTTCATTAAATATAAATATTTCTTTTGTCCAATTATTAATAAATTTATTACCAAATGTTTTTTTAGAAGCTGTTATTCTTACTCCATCACCTACACTAAATTTAATTTTTGGCTTAGGTTTGTTTTTTGTAGAAAATAATTTATGAAAAACAACATCTTCGTTAGATTATTAACTTCACAAGGTCTCATACCAATAGATCGATGTATGTCTTTGAAATTATATTCATCTATTAAGCTTTGTAAAATTTTAATCCATTTTTTAGAATTTGTAACTTCAAATTGTAATCTCATTTTACTGTTTAATGTTCTATTAAATCTTTCAATAATTGATGATTTTTCTTCATTTTGGGTGTGATACATTTTAATTTCATATTCTTGCAAACATTTTTTAAAATTTTTATTTTCAAATTCCAAACCTTTATCTGTGTGAAGTAAATTTGGTGCTTGATGATTTTGTGATATAGCTTGTTTTATTATTTTTTCAAATGCTTCTGAAACATTAATTCCATCTTTCTTTTTGAGTTCTAAAGCCCAAGAAAATTTTGAAAATGTATCTATAACAGTTAATATATAAGAATAACCCTCATTTTCATCAGAATAATTTCTCATTATAACTAAATCAGCAGCCCATAAATCATCAACACCTTTAGTAATTATTCTTCGTTTAGGACATTTTTTTCTTACTGGTTTATGTAGTTCTTTAGCTAATATCATTTTATCTGTATCATTTAATTTTTTATTAGAAATATTATGTCCAATTGTAGGATTTTTTATAAATTTACTTTTATTTGTGTTACACTTGAACCATTTTGATGAAATTCTCCATCTACCATTAACTGTTTTAATTTTAGTTGTATTAATATTTTTTGTTTGAATTTAACATTTAAGACAATATATAGTTTCGCTCATTTTTTATATTTATATTGAAAAATTTTTTAAATAGAAATTTTTTAAAAAAATTATTGAAAATAAAAAAATTTATATTTTCTAATATAAATAAGAAATGGAAATGGAAAACTTTAAAGATGGTTTAAATAAAATCAACAATGGGTATAAATTTATAAAATCTAATGATTTTAACAAGGAAAACCATACAAAGTAAATAGGTTCATAAAGATTGATACAAAGTTTGGAAAAAGATTAGGTGTTGTATTAAACGATGAATATATGTTAAATTTAAAGAATCTTATTTATAATTGTGAAAAAAATTTAAAGAATGGGAAAACGTGGCATGATTTTAATTTTGAATAAAAAATAAATTTACTTTTATAAATGGTATTTATAAAAGTTAAAAAGGGTTGTATTCATTTAAACAAACTTATTCACAATGATGATGGTGATCATTCTTTAGGTCCCTATTCAATAGTTTTGAAAGGCAACGATTTTATTAATGTTGAATCAGACTGTTGTATAAAAATTAATCAGAATATAATACAAATAAAAACAGGTAGATATAGTATTGAACAATTGAACAATGAAATAGAACCACTTATTATATCATTTTCTGATGAAACTAATAGAATTACAATTAAATCTCCTTGTTATTATAATTGAGATGAAAATTTAAAAAAATATTTAGGTTTCGAAAACAGTGAATTTGATTTTTCAATAGTTAGTAGTAAACCAATAATTTATCATCCCAATTCTAATGAAAATTATATAAATATAGAACAAGATTGTAGATTTAGATTAGGTAAAAATAAAAATAAAAAAATTAAAAATTTATAAAATTTTTTTTAGAAATGGTGAAATACCAATGGATACAATTTTTAAGGGAATATACACAATAAATGAAATTGAAAATTTATTGAATTGTTACGATTTTCCTAAAATAAGTCTTGAATTAATTGATGGTTTTATAAATATTTCATCCTCAATCGGTCTATGTTTTGATGAATATGTATCAAAATGTTTAAGTTTCAGATATTTTTTATAAAATAATAGGTACAAAGAAAGCTATGATTTATACACAAGGTTTTATAAAAAATATTAAAGGTATTATTTCTAATGAAAATAGTAAAACAGAATTACAAGGAAATTATTCAATTGAGCATTTTAATAACTTATTCAATTCGATTATGAAGTTTGAAAATAATGGTAATTATATTAAAATAACAACAAAATATTATTTTTCATTTGATAAAGATTTAAATTTAAGTTTATGAGGGATTGATACAATATACCTACACATTATGGTGAAAATTCATCATTAAATAATAACAACAAAATATTAGAAGTACATTGTAATATAATTGAAGAATCTATTACACATAATATTGATGAGGTATCTCATTATGATGAAGTTTTATTTTTATTTCAATATAGTTCTAATAATGTTTTGAATAAACCTTTTAAAATTATATATAGACCAGTGAGTAAAAATCGGTTTCAACAAATTACAATTAATATTTTAGATTTGAAAGGTAATATTGTTAATTTTGATGAAGAATTAACCAATAATGGTGTTCTTGATCTAAAAAAAAAAATATGAAAAGCTTTTGATTTTTTGTTAATTTTTTCAAAATAAAATATCTTGAAAAATTAAAGTAGGGAACGATTTTTTATTAATTTTAATATATTTAAAAACTTTCATCAACTATTCCTCTTTCAATATCAAATGTATACACTGAACTAGAAATTAAACAAATATAACAAACTGTTATATCAGGTAAATTTTGACTGAAATCTAAGTTTAAAATTACTGTACAGTGGGAGATTGCAATTTGATTGGGATGTCTAGTTATGTTAACAACAAAAAATGGTCTCTTTTGTCTAAATTGTAATTTATGTAAATACATTAATGGATTTTCTTCATGTGATTTATAATAGGTTTTTTTATAACTCATATGATCTTCATATGATTGACAACATTTTACATTATTAAAATCTTGATTTTGTAATTCATCAGGATATTTTTTTCCATTTACTTCAAAAGAATAATATACAACATCACAATGATCAAAAAAACAAGCATTACTTTCTTGATTGTCTAATCTGTTTTTTTGAAAATAAACAACACCAAACAATGGATGTCTATTATTTCGATAATTATTTGTTAAATCAAATCTTATCTTTTTTCCAGTAAGATTTCTTACTTCAATATTTTGCAATTTTTTAAAAGCTAAAATACATGGATTCTTAATTAATGCATCAACTATTTGAATTTTTGTTATTTCATCATATTCTATATTTTGCATTTGAACTTTTAATTCTAAAATATTAATTTTACCACGTTTTGCTTTAATATTTTTTGTATCTGCTGTAGCTTCAGTGTTTGTTTCTAGAATCAACGCATCATCATCAGTGTTTCTCGTAAAAATTATTTCAAATCTAGCATTGTAAAGAGGACTTTTTATATCTTTCATTGATCCTAAACCAAAGTGTGATAAAGGAATGATGAGCTCGACACTTCCTCCCCCTTGAGATGTAGATTCAAATCCTGAATTTTGTGTAGGACCATTTCCATCAACAGCATAACTCATATAACCTTTTACTGTACTTAATCTTCCAGTATTATCACTTTCATCTATAATTGTATTATTTAATTTAATTGTAATTTTTTGAAACAAAAGTGCTCCACTATTATCAGATATCATAACATTAGATTTTGCTGGATCTAAATATCTGGATCTAAATATAAGCCCAATTTTTGGAACAAATTGTTAAATTACATTTATCACAAGTTTTAGCAGGGTATATTTTTTTATTTAATACATGCATTTTATTATTAATATCAATTTCTTTAAGTAAAGATTCAATTTTATTTAATCCTTCCATTCTTTATTATAGAAAATATTATTATTTTTTTACATTCAATTTTTAATAAAAATAATTTTTATTTAAAATTCTATTTAAATATTATTAAAGATTTTATAAAAAATAATATTCCAAATAAATATAAGAAAGAAAGAATTGGGTTGGTTGGACCCACCCAACCAGGAACTCCTAGTAATTATCATAAAGATAAAGAAATATTTATTTTAGAAGATGGTTTATATAGATATCACTTCCTTTAACTAAGGTTCTATTATAGATATCACTTCCTTTAACTTAGGAAATATCATTTAAAATTTTGTTTTTTGTAACTCTTGGTTATAAAAACTCCCTATAATCTCTTCATTGTTTAAATCTTTAATTTTATAGGTAACAGGCTTTGTGTTTAAAATTTCATTAAATATAAATATTTCTTTTGTCCAATTATTAATAAATTTATTACCAAATGTTTTTTTAGAAGCTGTTATTCTTACTCCATCACCTACACTAAATTTAATTTTTGGCTTAGGTTTGTTTTTTGTAGAAAATAATTTATGAAAAACAACATCTTCGTTAGATTATTAACTTCACAAGGTCTCATACCAATAGATCGATGTATGTCTTTGAAATTATATTCATCTATTAAGCTTTGTAAAATTTTAATCCATTTTTTAGAATTTGTAACTTCAAATTGTAATCTCATTTTACTGTTTAATGTTCTATTAAATCTTTCAATAATTGATGATTTTTCTTCATTTTGGGTGTGATACATTTTAATTTCATATTCTTGCAAACATTTTTTAAAATTTTTATTTTCAAATTCCAAACCTTTATCTGTGTGAAGTAAATTTGGTGCTTGATGATTTTGTGATATAGCTTGTTTTATTATTTTTTCAAATGCTTCTGAAACATTAATTCCATCTTTCTTTTTGAGTTCTAAAGCCCAAGAAAATTTTGAAAATGTATCTATAACAGTTAATATATAAGAATAACCCTCATTTTCATCAGAATAATTTCTCATTATAACTAAATCAGCAGCCCATAAATCATCAACACCTTTAGTAATTATTCTTCGTTTAGGACATTTTTTTCTTACTGGTTTATGTAGTTCTTTAGCTAATATCATTTTATCTGTATCATTTAATTTTTTATTAGAAATATTATGTCCAATTGTAGGATTTTTTATAAATTTACTTTTATTTGTGTTACACTTGAACCATTTTGATGAAATTCTCCATCTACCATTAACTGTTTTAATTTTAGTTGTATTAATATTTTTTGTTTGAATTTAACATTTAAGACAATATATAGTTTCGCTCATTTTTTATATTTATATTGAAAAATTTTTTAAATAGAAATTTTTTAAAAAAATTATTGAAAATAAAAAAATTTATATTTTCTAATATAAATAAGAAATGGAAATGGAAAACTTTAAAGATGGTTTAAATAAAATCAACAATGGGTATAAATTTATAAAATCTAATGATTTTAACAAGGAAAACCATACAAAGTAAATAGGTTCATAAAGATTGATACAAAGTTTGGAAAAAGATTAGGTGTTGTATTAAACGATGAATATATGTTAAATTTAAAGAATCTTATTTATAATTGTGAAAAAAATTTAAAGAATGGGAAAACGTGGCATGATTTTAATTTTGAATAAAAAATAAATTTACTTTTATAAATGGTATTTATAAAAGTTAAAAAGGGTTGTATTCATTTAAACAAACTTATTCACAATGATGATGGTGATCATTCTTTAGGTCCCTATTCAATAGTTTTGAAAGGCAACGATTTTATTAATGTTGAATCAGACTGTTGTATAAAAATTAATCAGAATATAATACAAATAAAAACAGGTAGATATAGTATTGAACAATTGAACAATGAAATAGAACCACTTATTATATCATTTTCTGATGAAACTAATAGAATTACAATTAAATCTCCTTGTTATTATAATTGAGATGAAAATTTAAAAAAATATTTAGGTTTCGAAAACAGTGAATTTGATTTTTCAATAGTTAGTAGTAAACCAATAATTTATCATCCCAATTCTAATGAAAATTATATAAATATAGAACAAGATTGTAGATTTAGATTAGGTAAAAATAAAAATAAAAAAATTAAAAATTTATAAAATTTTTTTTAGAAATGGTGAAATACCAATGGATACAATTTTTAAGGGAATATACACAATAAATGAAATTGAAAATTTATTGAATTGTTACGATTTTCCTAAAATAAGTCTTGAATTAATTGATGGTTTTATAAATATTTCATCCTCAATCGGTCTATGTTTTGATGAATATGTATCAAAATGTTTAAGTTTCAGATATTTTTTATAAAATAATAGGTACAAAGAAAGCTATGATTTATACACAAGGTTTTATAAAAAATATTAAAGGTATTATTTCTAATGAAAATAGTAAAACAGAATTACAAGGAAATTATTCAATTGAGCATTTTAATAACTTATTCAATTCGATTATGAAGTTTGAAAATAATGGTAATTATATTAAAATAACAACAAAATATTATTTTTCATTTGATAAAGATTTAAATTTAAGTTTATGAGGGATTGATACAATATACCTACACATTATGGTGAAAATTCATCATTAAATAATAACAACAAAATATTAGAAGTACATTGTAATATAATTGAAGAATCTATTACACATAATATTGATGAGGTATCTCATTATGATGAAGTTTTATTTTTATTTCAATATAGTTCTAATAATGTTTTGAATAAACCTTTTAAAATTATATATAGACCAGTGAGTAAAAATCGGTTTCAACAAATTACAATTAATATTTTAGATTTGAAAGGTAATATTGTTAATTTTGATGAAGAATTAACCAATAATGGTGTTCTTGATCTAAAAAAAAAAATATGAAAAGCTTTTGATTTTTTGTTAATTTTTTCAAAATAAAATATCTTGAAAAATTAAAGTAGGGAACGATTTTTTATTAATTTTAATATATTTAAAAACTTTCATCAACTATTCCTCTTTCAATATCAAATGTATACACTGAACTAGAAATTAAACAAATATAACAAACTGTTATATCAGGTAAATTTTGACTGAAATCTAAGTTTAAAATTACTGTACAGTGGGAGATTGCAATTTGATTGGGATGTCTAGTTATGTTAACAACAAAAAATGGTCTCTTTTGTCTAAATTGTAATTTATGTAAATACATTAATGGATTTTCTTCATGTGATTTATAATAGGTTTTTTTATAACTCATATGATCTTCATATGATTGACAACATTTTACATTATTAAAATCTTGATTTTGTAATTCATCAGGATATTTTTTTCCATTTACTTCAAAAGAATAATATACAACATCACAATGATCAAAAAAACAAGCATTACTTTCTTGATTGTCTAATCTGTTTTTTTGAAAATAAACAACACCAAACAATGGATGTCTATTATTTCGATAATTATTTGTTAAATCAAATCTTATCTTTTTTCCAGTAAGATTTCTTACTTCAATATTTTGCAATTTTTTAAAAGCTAAAATACATGGATTCTTAATTAATGCATCAACTATTTGAATTTTTGTTATTTCATCATATTCTATATTTTGCATTTGAACTTTTAATTCTAAAATATTAATTTTACCACGTTTTGCTTTAATATTTTTTGTATCTGCTGTAGCTTCAGTGTTTGTTTCTAGAATCAACGCATCATCATCAGTGTTTCTCGTAAAAATTATTTCAAATCTAGCATTGTAAAGAGGACTTTTTATATCTTTCATTGATCCTAAACCAAAGTGTGATAAAGGAATGATGAGCTCGACACTTCCTCCCCCTTGAGATGTAGATTCAAATCCTGAATTTTGTGTAGGACCATTTCCATCAACAGCATAACTCATATAACCTTTTACTGTACTTAATCTTCCAGTATTATCACTTTCATCTATAATTGTATTATTTAATTTAATTGTAATTTTTTGAAACAAAAGTGCTCCACTATTATCAGATATCATAACATTAGATTTTGCTGGATCTAAATATCTGGATCTAAATATAAGCCCAATTTTTGGAACAAATTGTTAAATTACATTTATCACAAGTTTTAGCAGGGTATATTTTTTTATTTAATACATGCATTTTATTATTAATATCAATTTCTTTAAGTAAAGATTCAATTTTATTTAATCCTTCCATTCTTTATTATAGAAAATATTATTATTTTTTTACATTCAATTTTTAATAAAAATAATTTTTATTTAAAATTCTATTTAAATATTATTAAAGATTTTATAAAAAATAATATTCCAAATAAATATAAGAAAGAAAGAATTGGGTTGGTTGGACCCACCCAACCAGGAACTCCTAGTAATTATCATAAAGATAAAGAAATATTTATTTTAGAAGATGGTTTATATAGATATCACTTCCTTTAACTAAGGTTCTATTATAGATATCACTTCCTTTAACTTAGGAAATATCATTTAAAATTTTGTTTTTTGTAACTCTTGGTTATAAAAACTCCCTATAATCTCTTCATTGTTTAAATCTTTAATTTTATAGGTAACAGGCTTTGTGTTTAAAATTTCATTAAATATAAATATTTCTTTTGTCCAATTATTAATAAATTTATTACCAAATGTTTTTTTAGAAGCTGTTATTCTTACTCCATCACCTACACTAAATTTAATTTTTGGCTTAGGTTTGTTTTTTGTAGAAAATAATTTATGAAAAACAACATCTTCGTTAGATTATTAACTTCACAAGGTCTCATACCAATAGATCGATGTATGTCTTTGAAATTATATTCATCTATTAAGCTTTGTAAAATTTTAATCCATTTTTTAGAATTTGTAACTTCAAATTGTAATCTCATTTTACTGTTTAATGTTCTATTAAATCTTTCAATAATTGATGATTTTTCTTCATTTTGGGTGTGATACATTTTAATTTCATATTCTTGCAAACATTTTTTAAAATTTTTATTTTCAAATTCCAAACCTTTATCTGTGTGAAGTAAATTTGGTGCTTGATGATTTTGTGATATAGCTTGTTTTATTATTTTTTCAAATGCTTCTGAAACATTAATTCCATCTTTCTTTTTGAGTTCTAAAGCCCAAGAAAATTTTGAAAATGTATCTATAACAGTTAATATATAAGAATAACCCTCATTTTCATCAGAATAATTTCTCATTATAACTAAATCAGCAGCCCATAAATCATCAACACCTTTAGTAATTATTCTTCGTTTAGGACATTTTTTTCTTACTGGTTTATGTAGTTCTTTAGCTAATATCATTTTATCTGTATCATTTAATTTTTTATTAGAAATATTATGTCCAATTGTAGGATTTTTTATAAATTTACTTTTATTTGTGTTACACTTGAACCATTTTGATGAAATTCTCCATCTACCATTAACTGTTTTAATTTTAGTTGTATTAATATTTTTTGTTTGAATTTAACATTTAAGACAATATATAGTTTCGCTCATTTTTTATATTTATATTGAAAAATTTTTTAAATAGAAATTTTTTAAAAAAATTATTGAAAATAAAAAAATTTATATTTTCTAATATAAATAAGAAATGGAAATGGAAAACTTTAAAGATGGTTTAAATAAAATCAACAATGGGTATAAATTTATAAAATCTAATGATTTTAACAAGGAAAACCATACAAAGTAAATAGGTTCATAAAGATTGATACAAAGTTTGGAAAAAGATTAGGTGTTGTATTAAACGATGAATATATGTTAAATTTAAAGAATCTTATTTATAATTGTGAAAAAAATTTAAAGAATGGGAAAACGTGGCATGATTTTAATTTTGAATAAAAAATAAATTTACTTTTATAAATGGTATTTATAAAAGTTAAAAAGGGTTGTATTCATTTAAACAAACTTATTCACAATGATGATGGTGATCATTCTTTAGGTCCCTATTCAATAGTTTTGAAAGGCAACGATTTTATTAATGTTGAATCAGACTGTTGTATAAAAATTAATCAGAATATAATACAAATAAAAACAGGTAGATATAGTATTGAACAATTGAACAATGAAATAGAACCACTTATTATATCATTTTCTGATGAAACTAATAGAATTACAATTAAATCTCCTTGTTATTATAATTGAGATGAAAATTTAAAAAAATATTTAGGTTTCGAAAACAGTGAATTTGATTTTTCAATAGTTAGTAGTAAACCAATAATTTATCATCCCAATTCTAATGAAAATTATATAAATATAGAACAAGATTGTAGATTTAGATTAGGTAAAAATAAAAATAAAAAAATTAAAAATTTATAAAATTTTTTTTAGAAATGGTGAAATACCAATGGATACAATTTTTAAGGGAATATACACAATAAATGAAATTGAAAATTTATTGAATTGTTACGATTTTCCTAAAATAAGTCTTGAATTAATTGATGGTTTTATAAATATTTCATCCTCAATCGGTCTATGTTTTGATGAATATGTATCAAAATGTTTAAGTTTCAGATATTTTTTATAAAATAATAGGTACAAAGAAAGCTATGATTTATACACAAGGTTTTATAAAAAATATTAAAGGTATTATTTCTAATGAAAATAGTAAAACAGAATTACAAGGAAATTATTCAATTGAGCATTTTAATAACTTATTCAATTCGATTATGAAGTTTGAAAATAATGGTAATTATATTAAAATAACAACAAAATATTATTTTTCATTTGATAAAGATTTAAATTTAAGTTTATGAGGGATTGATACAATATACCTACACATTATGGTGAAAATTCATCATTAAATAATAACAACAAAATATTAGAAGTACATTGTAATATAATTGAAGAATCTATTACACATAATATTGATGAGGTATCTCATTATGATGAAGTTTTATTTTTATTTCAATATAGTTCTAATAATGTTTTGAATAAACCTTTTAAAATTATATATAGACCAGTGAGTAAAAATCGGTTTCAACAAATTACAATTAATATTTTAGATTTGAAAGGTAATATTGTTAATTTTGATGAAGAATTAACCAATAATGGTGTTCTTGATCTAAAAAAAAAAATATGAAAAGCTTTTGATTTTTTGTTAATTTTTTCAAAATAAAATATCTTGAAAAATTAAAGTAGGGAACGATTTTTTATTAATTTTAATATATTTAAAAACTTTCATCAACTATTCCTCTTTCAATATCAAATGTATACACTGAACTAGAAATTAAACAAATATAACAAACTGTTATATCAGGTAAATTTTGACTGAAATCTAAGTTTAAAATTACTGTACAGTGGGAGATTGCAATTTGATTGGGATGTCTAGTTATGTTAACAACAAAAAATGGTCTCTTTTGTCTAAATTGTAATTTATGTAAATACATTAATGGATTTTCTTCATGTGATTTATAATAGGTTTTTTTATAACTCATATGATCTTCATATGATTGACAACATTTTACATTATTAAAATCTTGATTTTGTAATTCATCAGGATATTTTTTTCCATTTACTTCAAAAGAATAATATACAACATCACAATGATCAAAAAAACAAGCATTACTTTCTTGATTGTCTAATCTGTTTTTTTGAAAATAAACAACACCAAACAATGGATGTCTATTATTTCGATAATTATTTGTTAAATCAAATCTTATCTTTTTTCCAGTAAGATTTCTTACTTCAATATTTTGCAATTTTTTAAAAGCTAAAATACATGGATTCTTAATTAATGCATCAACTATTTGAATTTTTGTTATTTCATCATATTCTATATTTTGCATTTGAACTTTTAATTCTAAAATATTAATTTTACCACGTTTTGCTTTAATATTTTTTGTATCTGCTGTAGCTTCAGTGTTTGTTTCTAGAATCAACGCATCATCATCAGTGTTTCTCGTAAAAATTATTTCAAATCTAGCATTGTAAAGAGGACTTTTTATATCTTTCATTGATCCTAAACCAAAGTGTGATAAAGGAATGATGAGCTCGACACTTCCTCCCCCTTGAGATGTAGATTCAAATCCTGAATTTTGTGTAGGACCATTTCCATCAACAGCATAACTCATATAACCTTTTACTGTACTTAATCTTCCAGTATTATCACTTTCATCTATAATTGTATTATTTAATTTAATTGTAATTTTTTGAAACAAAAGTGCTCCACTATTATCAGATATCATAACATTAGATTTTGCTGGATCTAAATATCTGGATCTAAATATAAGCCCAATTTTTGGAACAAATTGTTAAATTACATTTATCACAAGTTTTAGCAGGGTATATTTTTTTATTTAATACATGCATTTTATTATTAATATCAATTTCTTTAAGTAAAGATTCAATTTTATTTAATCCTTCCATTCTTTATTATAGAAAATATTATTATTTTTTTACATTCAATTTTTAATAAAAATAATTTTTATTTAAAATTCTATTTAAATATTATTAAAGATTTTATAAAAAATAATATTCCAAATAAATATAAGAAAGAAAGAATTGGGTTGGTTGGACCCACCCAACCAGGAACTCCTAGTAATTATCATAAAGATAAAGAAATATTTATTTTAGAAGATGGTTTATATAGATATCACTTCCTTTAACTAAGGTTCTATTATAGATATCACTTCCTTTAACTTAGGAAATATCATTTAAAATTTTGTTTTTTGTAACTCTTGGTTATAAAAACTCCCTATAATCTCTTCATTGTTTAAATCTTTAATTTTATAGGTAACAGGCTTTGTGTTTAAAATTTCATTAAATATAAATATTTCTTTTGTCCAATTATTAATAAATTTATTACCAAATGTTTTTTTAGAAGCTGTTATTCTTACTCCATCACCTACACTAAATTTAATTTTTGGCTTAGGTTTGTTTTTTGTAGAAAATAATTTATGAAAAACAACATCTTCGTTAGATTATTAACTTCACAAGGTCTCATACCAATAGATCGATGTATGTCTTTGAAATTATATTCATCTATTAAGCTTTGTAAAATTTTAATCCATTTTTTAGAATTTGTAACTTCAAATTGTAATCTCATTTTACTGTTTAATGTTCTATTAAATCTTTCAATAATTGATGATTTTTCTTCATTTTGGGTGTGATACATTTTAATTTCATATTCTTGCAAACATTTTTTAAAATTTTTATTTTCAAATTCCAAACCTTTATCTGTGTGAAGTAAATTTGGTGCTTGATGATTTTGTGATATAGCTTGTTTTATTATTTTTTCAAATGCTTCTGAAACATTAATTCCATCTTTCTTTTTGAGTTCTAAAGCCCAAGAAAATTTTGAAAATGTATCTATAACAGTTAATATATAAGAATAACCCTCATTTTCATCAGAATAATTTCTCATTATAACTAAATCAGCAGCCCATAAATCATCAACACCTTTAGTAATTATTCTTCGTTTAGGACATTTTTTTCTTACTGGTTTATGTAGTTCTTTAGCTAATATCATTTTATCTGTATCATTTAATTTTTTATTAGAAATATTATGTCCAATTGTAGGATTTTTTATAAATTTACTTTTATTTGTGTTACACTTGAACCATTTTGATGAAATTCTCCATCTACCATTAACTGTTTTAATTTTAGTTGTATTAATATTTTTTGTTTGAATTTAACATTTAAGACAATATATAGTTTCGCTCATTTTTTATATTTATATTGAAAAATTTTTTAAATAGAAATTTTTTAAAAAAATTATTGAAAATAAAAAAATTTATATTTTCTAATATAAATAAGAAATGGAAATGGAAAACTTTAAAGATGGTTTAAATAAAATCAACAATGGGTATAAATTTATAAAATCTAATGATTTTAACAAGGAAAACCATACAAAGTAAATAGGTTCATAAAGATTGATACAAAGTTTGGAAAAAGATTAGGTGTTGTATTAAACGATGAATATATGTTAAATTTAAAGAATCTTATTTATAATTGTGAAAAAAATTTAAAGAATGGGAAAACGTGGCATGATTTTAATTTTGAATAAAAAATAAATTTACTTTTATAAATGGTATTTATAAAAGTTAAAAAGGGTTGTATTCATTTAAACAAACTTATTCACAATGATGATGGTGATCATTCTTTAGGTCCCTATTCAATAGTTTTGAAAGGCAACGATTTTATTAATGTTGAATCAGACTGTTGTATAAAAATTAATCAGAATATAATACAAATAAAAACAGGTAGATATAGTATTGAACAATTGAACAATGAAATAGAACCACTTATTATATCATTTTCTGATGAAACTAATAGAATTACAATTAAATCTCCTTGTTATTATAATTGAGATGAAAATTTAAAAAAATATTTAGGTTTCGAAAACAGTGAATTTGATTTTTCAATAGTTAGTAGTAAACCAATAATTTATCATCCCAATTCTAATGAAAATTATATAAATATAGAACAAGATTGTAGATTTAGATTAGGTAAAAATAAAAATAAAAAAATTAAAAATTTATAAAATTTTTTTAGAAATGGTGAAATACCAATGGATACAATTTTTAAGGGAATATACACAATAAATGAAATTGAAAATTTATTGAATTGTTACGATTTTCCTAAAATAAGTCTTGAATTAATTGATGGTTTTATAAATATTTCATCCTCAATCGGTCTATGTTTTGATGAATATGTATCAAAATGTTTAAGTTTCAGATATTTTTTATAAAATAATAGGTACAAAGAAAGCTATGATTTATACACAAGGTTTTATAAAAAATATTAAAGGTATTATTTCTAATGAAAATAGTAAAACAGAATTACAAGGAAATTATTCAATTGAGCATTTTAATAACTTATTCAATTCGATTATGAAGTTTGAAAATAATGGTAATTATATTAAAATAACAACAAAATATTATTTTTCATTTGATAAAGATTTAAATTTAAGTTTATGAGGGATTGATACAATATACCTACACATTATGGTGAAAATTCATCATTAAATAATAACAACAAAATATTAGAAGTACATTGTAATATAATTGAAGAATCTATTACACATAATATTGATGAGGTATCTCATTATGATGAAGTTTTATTTTTATTTCAATATAGTTCTAATAATGTTTTGAATAAACCTTTTAAAATTATATATAGACCAGTGAGTAAAAATCGGTTTCAACAAATTACAATTAATATTTTAGATTTGAAAGGTAATATTGTTAATTTTGATGAAGAATTAACCAATAATGGTGTTCTTGATCTAAAAAAAAAAATATGAAAAGCTTTTGATTTTTTGTTAATTTTTTCAAAATAAAATATCTTGAAAAATTAAAGTAGGGAACGATTTTTTATTAATTTTAATATATTTAAAAACTTTCATCAACTATTCCTCTTTCAATATCAAATGTATACACTGAACTAGAAATTAAACAAATATAACAAACTGTTATATCAGGTAAATTTTGACTGAAATCTAAGTTTAAAATTACTGTACAGTGGGAGATTGCAATTTGATTGGGATGTCTAGTTATGTTAACAACAAAAAATGGTCTCTTTTGTCTAAATTGTAATTTATGTAAATACATTAATGGATTTTCTTCATGTGATTTATAATAGGTTTTTTTATAACTCATATGATCTTCATATGATTGACAACATTTTACATTATTAAAATCTTGATTTTGTAATTCATCAGGATATTTTTTTCCATTTACTTCAAAAGAATAATATACAACATCACAATGATCAAAAAAACAAGCATTACTTTCTTGATTGTCTAATCTGTTTTTTTGAAAATAAACAACACCAAACAATGGATGTCTATTATTTCGATAATTATTTGTTAAATCAAATCTTATCTTTTTTCCAGTAAGATTTCTTACTTCAATATTTTGCAATTTTTTAAAAGCTAAAATACATGGATTCTTAATTAATGCATCAACTATTTGAATTTTTGTTATTTCATCATATTCTATATTTTGAATTTGAACTTTTAATTCTAAAATATTAATTTTACCACGTTTTGCTTTAATATTTTTTGTATCTGCTGTAGCTTCAGTGTTTGTTTCTAGAATCAACGCATCATCATCAGTGTTTCTCGTAAAAATTATTTCAAATCTAGCATTGTAAAGAGGACTTTTTATATCTTTCATTGATCCTAAACCAAAGTGTGATAAAGGAATGATGAGCTCGACACTTCCTCCCCCTTGAGATGTAGATTCAAATCCTGAATTTTGTGTAGGACCATTTCCATCAACAGCATAACTCATATAACCTTTTACTGTACTTAATCTTCCAGTATTATCACTTTCATCTATAATTGTATTATTTAATTTAATTGTAATTTTTTGAAACAAAAGTGCTCCACTATTATCAGATATCATAACATTAGATTTTGCTGGATCTAAATATAAGCCCAATTTTTGGAACAAATTGTTAAATTACATTTATCACAAGTTTTAGCAGGGTATATTTTTTTATTTAATACATGCATTTTATTATTAATATCAATTTCTTTAAGTAAAGATTCAATTTTATTTAATCCTTCCATTCTTTATTATAGAAAATATTATTATTTTTTTACATTCAATTTTTAATAAAAATAATTTTTATTTAAAATTCTATTTAAATATTATTAAAGATTTTATAAAAAATAATATTCCAAATAAATATAAGAAAGAAAGAATTGGGTTGGTTGGACCCACCCAACCTGGAACTCCTAGTAATTATCATAAAGATAAAGAAATATTTATTTTAGAAGATGGTTTATATAGATATCACTTCCTTTAACTAAGGTTCTATTATAGATATCACTTCCTTTAACTTAGGAAATATCATTTAAAATTTTGTTTTTTGTAACTCTTGGTTATAAAAACTCCCTATAATCTCTTCATTGTTTAAATCTTTAATTTTATAGGTAACATGACACGGCTACGGCGATGTTGATCGACGCAGTCAGCCGGTCGTCGGGTGTGGAGTGGAAGTAGGGTGACACAAACGACACTCGCACTTGAAATTAAGGTACACGTATTTTGGTGTGATATGGACTGTGGCCGGTTTATTAAAACAATATTCAAAGTTTTGAAATCAATGTTAGATTAAGTAATCTGGTAGTCAAAGTCAACGGATGTCACATATAACGGTGAAACGGTCGCCGGCGTGGTTTTCGGATGACGAGCGGTATGTATCCGGTGCGGTGGTACGTAGCCGAGATGGAGCCGTTTCGACGGTTGACGTAAGAGAGAGAATTGCCGGCGGCCGGTACTCGTATTGCGCGACTTGCCTTCCCGTCCCGCCTTGTGCCTTTGTGGCGTGGTGGGAGAGTTGGCGATGTCGCGCTGTAGCCCGTGGTGGCGGTTGACAAAAGCGTAGACCGGCCGCTGCGGTACCTGTACTTTGTACTGGTTGCCGCTGTGTACCGTGTCATACTCCCCTGCCAAACCGCCACACGGGGTACACTTGTACTAGTGCCGGTGTGTCGTTACGGGGGTGGCTTGTACTACCTCTGGCTTCCGCTTGAGGTAGACTCGCCCGCGCCCGTAGGTGGGGTTTATTCGGGTCGTGGGGACCCTACCGGAGTGTAGTACGTGGGGTCGTACTCCATCTCCGGCAACCCCTCAAACGCCACCAACCAATCCGCCTCGGTTATTCCGTCCGGGGTCCCTGATTGGTTAGGTGGTGTTTGGTCGGTAGACGTTCCTGGCTCCTCGGACTTTCGGTCCTTGGGCGCCGGTTTGTCTACCTCCATCGCTACCGGCGGTATGTGGTCGGTCGGTGGCACGCAGGCTGCTTCCGGGTTTGAGGTTGGCGCAGGTTGCTTGGCAAGCCGATGTCGTTGGCTTGCCTCGCTTTCCCTGGCCTTCCTCTTCTCCTTCAGCTGCTGGAACTTTCTGCGGTTCCGCGCCTGCTGTGCTTCCGTCCTCACCCTTACCGGCGGGGCGGGGTGTACCCCCGTTGACCTGGGTACCGGTGTCGGCTCCGCAGGTGTCACGGGGGTGGGTGTTGCGGGGCCAGGTGTCGGGAGGACCGGAGTGGTTGCTGGTGTTGGTGGCCGCGTCAGTGACGAGGTGCGGCTGCTGGTCGTCGAGGACGTTCCGCGTGGACGGAGCCTCCGCTCGATATCCGCTGTGCGGTCCGCCCAGCCCCGCTGGTAGATGGCCGCCCGCACTGGATCCTGGAGGAGGTGGCGGGTCGACATCCTTGCGACCTGGGCGGCGGTACGCGGCTCGTCCTGACTCCCGGACACCAGCCCCAGCTGCTGGATCAGTGTGGCCACCTGCTGCCACTTCTCCTGCTGCTGTTGTTGTTCGGCCATATTATCTGTAAATGGTGGTTAGTACAGACAAATGTTTATTAACTTTGACCTGTGGGCGCGCGTTTTAGACACGACACATGTAATTTCCGCGGCGGTTGTTGGTCGGTTAGGAAGACTCCCTTACCGACCTGCTTCGCTAGCCTTACCGGTCCCCACCACTTTGGTGCGAACCCGGCATGAAAATCTTTATGTGCCTTAGATAGGTGGTGTGCTTTGTAGTAGACTACGTCGCCCTTGCCGAACTTCGCCGGTGTGCCGGTGTTCGTGCTAGGCTTTACCACTACCTTTTTGCCTATAATACGTTTTTCCCGCTCTACCCTCTCTTCCTGTGATTTTTCGATATTTACCGGTGCAATTTTAGATAGCGCCCAATCTCCGGGTCTCTTGCATTCCCTGCCTAGGACAAGGACCGCGGGTGGGTAGCATGTCTGTTCGTTGCACCTGTTCCGTATCGAAAAAAGAATTGAGGGTAGTTTTGTGTCCCAAGATTTATGTTTGCCGTCGACTAGTTGTGCGCGCAAACCTTTTTTTAAATCTTGATTACGGCGTTCGACTGGGTTGGCCCTCGGGTGGTAGACTGGAGTCGTCCAACCCTGTGCCCCCCAGCGTTCTAGTGCGTTTATCATTTCGTTTGACACAAACTGTGGGCCGTTATCACTGAGACACACGCGGGGGTAACCGAAGCGCGAAAAGAACTCTCGCTCTAACGTTTCGATTATTGTTTTTGAGGTTGCTGTTCCTAAGGGGTAAGCCTCGGTCCACCTACTAAAACAGTCGGTTGCTACCAGTATGTACGATTTTCCCTTACCGGAACGTGGGTATGGGCCCATTAAATCGACACTGATGACTTCCCATGGTTGCCGGGGGGTTCTTGGTTGCATTGGGTCGGTGGGACGTGAGTTTAGTGGTTTCGTGCACGCACATACGTGGCACGCACCTACATATGACCTGACGTCATTTTTTTGACCTTTCCAATAGTACCGTTGTCGAACCGCCCGGTACGTCTCTTTCCAACCCGGGTGGTTGGATAAGACGTGATCGTGACACCTCCAAATTACATGTTGTATTTTTGTTTTCGGTATCACGACGGGTGTGTGGGGGCCTACGTTTATGCGTAAGAGACCGTCGGAGAAAACATATGTGTTTGTTCCCGATTTTGTGCTCCTAGTGTTTCGCGTTGGTCCGTCCCACTTTTGACCGGCGACTATGTCGCGGATCGCGGCGTCTTCGGACTGCCACTTTCCGAGCGTCGACGCGGTGAGTGGTGTGTCGTCACTGTCGTGGTTATCGAACATGGAGAATATGCGATCCGACTCGGGGTCAACATTGGTTGTCGGCGTTACAGGTGCCCCTACCAATTTTTCCTCGAGTCGATCTTCGTCTACAGGTGTGCCCGGTGCCGGGTCGCGGGATAACAAATCGGGTGCTTCGTTTTGTATTCCCGGGACGTGTACCGTACTAAAATCTAAATTAGCTAGTTGTAGTGACCAACGTGTTAATTTTGAATTTTTGTCTTTAGCCCTGTGTAACCATGTCAGTGCCGAGTTGTCTGTTAGGAGTTCGAAACGTCGGGTTTCTAGGTATGGCCGAAATTTGTCCGTTGCCCAAATTACTGCTAGGCACTCGCGTTCTACCGCGGCGTACCTCGTCTGTGTCTCGCTAAACTTTTTGCTTGCGTAGGATATGATGCGTCTTTCCTCCGGTCTGTCACCCCGTTGGAAGAGTACCGCGCCAGCTCCTATTTCGCTTGCATCGGTTTGGAGACAAAACGTTTTGCTGTAATCGGGTGGGGACAATTTCGGCGATGTGACTAGCGCGTTTTTTATTGATTCGAACGCGCGTTGTTCTACATCTGTCCATTTCCACCGAACCCCCTGTTTTAATAAATTAGTGAGGGGTGCTATGGTATCCGCGTAATTATCTACGAACTGGTTGTACCAATTGCACACGCCCAAAAATTTACGTACGTCCCTAACTTTTTTGGGAACCGGAAAGTTATCGATGCATACCAATTTTTCCGGTTGTTTTTGTATGCCCTCCGAGTCTACTATGTGCCCTAAAAATGAAATTTCGCGAAGACCGATTTTACATTTTTTTGTGTTGCACGTTAATCCGAATCTCTTGAGGCGCTCGAGAACTTTGTCTAGGTGGGCCTGGTGTTCGTACTCGTCCCTTGAGAATACTACAATATCATCTAGGTAAACTTGTACGAAATCATCCTGGTACCCCCTCATGACCTCGTTCATGAGTCTCACGAAAGTCATTGGACTATTTTTTAGACCGAAGGGGAGGACTCTGAACTGAAATAGACCTCTACGTGTCCGGAAAGCCGTGTATTTTCGCGCATTTTCGTGTAGTGGAACTTGCCAGTACCCCGACCTAAGGTCAAAAATGCTGAAAATTTTCGCGCCCCTCATTTGCCTAATCATTTTGTTGAGATCTGGCATAGGGTACGCGTCGGATTCCGTTACGTCGTTGAGCCGCCTGTAGTCGACACAGAGACGAAAAGTTCCGTCTTTTTTCTTTGCCAATACTACCGGTGCGGCCCACGGTGAGGTGCTAGGTTCTACGAGCCCCTGGAGTTCCATATCGCGCACCATATCATCGATAGCGGTTTGTTTTTGCTGCGGATATGGGTATGGTTTGAGCGCGATTGGGGACGGGTCTTTAAGCAAAATTTCGTGTTCAATTAGTTTGGTACGTCCTACTTTTTCGCTGAATACTACCGCGTATTTGTTTAAAATCTTGGTTAGTTTCGCGCGAGTTTCGGGGTCGTTTCCAAATTGTAATTGTGACAAGTCGGGACGAGTGGCGGGTGGTTGTGGTTTCCCTTTCCAGCATGTCGACGTACGAATTTGCCTACCCATGTGAATTGTGCATGCGGCGTAATCCCAAGAGACTTCATTGGTTACAAGAAAGTCGTGTCCTAGTAACGCGTCGCAATACAAATTGTCTAGGATGGTAGCTTCGAATTTTATATCGAGTGTACCTATCCTAGCTTCGAATGTGGAGGTGCCACTGGTTGTTGCAGTGTGACCGTCCGCCATCCGGACTGTGTTTGTTGGTCCGTGGGGAGGTGTTTTGCCGTATTTACGGGCTACTGTCGGGTTTACGTACGATTTTTGTGCCTGCGAATCTAATAGAGCTGTTACGAAGCCTGACGGAAATTCGAGCTCGACCGCGGGGGTCGGAATTTTGTCTGGGCGTGTTCGCGTATCATTATTAGTCGTAGTGCAATCGGCTGAGCGGGACAATTGGTTCTTAACCGCGACGGTAACTGTCTGGTCGTCGGTGTCAACCGCCATGACCATACTGTCAACGTCGGTTGCCTCGTTGCTCGCCTCTTGGTTTACGTGCGCAGACTGACCTAATGCGGGGATAAGCGTGGTGTGTGTGCTTGTATCCCCGTCACCTGTGCAGGTGAACACCCGTGTCTCTGTTGCCTTTGTCCCTACACCTGTGGCTGCCCCATGAGCCGGTTGTTGTTGAACACACGTGTCACCGGTGAGGTGAGTGTGTTCTGTGGTGGGGTGGTGTAGGTTGGGGGTCTGTGAACGGGTGCCGATTGGTGATGAGACGGAAAAAATTTTCGTAGTTGGTTTTTCTGTGTGTTGAATTACCGAACTACGCGCTTTTCGATTACGTGTTTTTTTTCCGTGTGTACTACCGATAGTGGTTGGTGATGGGTGGGGGGGTGGTGTTGAGTCGATGGGGGGGACTAGTCCCCGTCGACTCCCCCGCCGTTTCCCGAAGTGGTCGGTTTGTGTGGGCACTTACTGTTCCAGTGGAGTTCCCCACAATACCTGCACGGCCCCGGTGGGTGATCATTTGTTGTTTTTTTAAAAAATTTTTTTTTGACCGGGGCGGCTGTTTGTGGGGTATCCGCCCGGTTTTTGGGTTTAGGGGCCCATTGTTGGGGGGTCGGTTTGGTGCTGTCCGTTACCGGGTCCAAAACGCCTGCGATGCGTCGTAGCTCGTTGAACGTCAATGGCCGTTGTAGACGGATGTGTGTTCGGAAAGTGTCGCGCGTTAATCCTGCTATAATACCTACCAATTCCGACTCGGATAGGCCGGTATTTACGCGGCGCGCTTGCTGGTTTTTAACTAGCACAAATTCCGTTAGAGATTGTCTAGACGTTTGTCGTGTTGACACGATGTCGGCGCGCAGTTGGGATTGGATTTCGGAATTGTTGTAATTTTCTAAAAACTCAACCCTAAATTCTTCCCAGGATAGGTCGAGTATTTTTATGGACGCGTACCATACACTCGCCGTTCCTTTTAACTGCGGCTCGACCGCCCTGCACCAACCCGAGGGGTGTATACGAGCTTGCACCAAAATCGACTCGGTATTATTAATGTACCGTACGGGGTCCTCGGCCCTTGTTCCTGTGAACTCGGGTAACGAAGCTCTTGCTGTGCGCAAGTCGTCGTACGGTATTAGTACCGAGCGTTCATGCGCGCGTGCTTCGTACGGCGCGTATTGTGACGCGCGTGTGGTGTGACCCGTATAGTCATTCGTTTCGCGCGCGAAGAACGGTCGGTTGTTCGCGTCGGCAATGTGGCTGGCGCTGTGTTGAGCGCCGCCGTCATTGATCTCATATGACCTACCCGACTGGTGACTATCGTGTGTACGATTTGGTATCTGTACGGGTGACGGGTGGTTATATAACCGCGGGGCTGCTACACTGTTTGGCGGTTGGGTGGTTGCCTGGCGCGATTCTGTGAAGAACCGCGTCATGCTCGCTTCCAACGCCCCTAAACGTGCCTCGAACGATGTTGAGTCGTTCGTTTGTGGCAACATTAATTTTAACTGTTGTAGTTGTTTCGCCGCGGTTTCGAAAATGTCTGTTTTTACAGGTTGTGCGGACTGGCCCTGTTGCATGGTCGACTGGAAGCCGCCGATTTCTGGCCGGTTGTCTGTGGGTTTTTGACTTGCTGTTGGGCTTGTCAAAATTCCCCCAGACGGTTGTCCGAAAATCTGGCTGGCGTTCGTGTTTTCCAGCGTTGATGTCATGTGTTGTTGTTGTTCAGTACTGCCCTGGAATCCTACGGTTCCAGGCTGCACTGTTACGAACTTCACATTCTCGGGGACTAGTCCGCTTGCCCTAAGGTGCTCCTCTAGCCGGACGTACACATCCGACTTCGTCCCGGATGCGCTGAGGCCGCGGGCCGTGCACTCGCTACGTAGCTCCGCCGACGACAACTGCTGTAACGTTTTTTCCGACATTGTGTAAAATTGTTTACCGATGTGGTCGTTACGCTGTTGTATGGCCAGTGGATTGTGCTTGTTGCGCGGTGTGCACGGTTTTGAGGAGGCTTTTTGGTTTTTCGATAAATTTCGCGCGCTAGCTACGACAATTTATATATTTATTATTTATGATTGTGTAACAGATCAGCTGACGACAGTGCCGCCGTTGCGTACCAAAAATAGTGGTACTGGGTCAACGACCTCGGTGGTGGCAGCTGTCGGCTGCGGCGGCTGAACCGGTTTTTGGCCTGCGCGCTCTGTTGTTATCGGCGATAATGTCGCGGTGCGAAAGGTAGGCGTTGCGGAGGGGTGGTGGTTGTTATATAACTACTTCCCAATCCGTATCACGGTTATGCACGGCTGCGCGGATTTCCCTGTTACGTACTAAAAATAATTGTTACGTAATGTTCTCTATGGGGTCCTAGCTAACCGGCAAACACACTCCTGGTCGAATAACTTATTACTAATTAAATATAAGCAGTTAATCCGAGGTATGTGTCAGCGTGAAAACTCTTACCTTGTCGCTGACTTGAGGAGATTCCTCTGCGGGGAGCCAATTTGACACGGCTACGGCGATGTTGATCGACGCAGTCAGCCGGTCGTCGGGTGTGGAGTGGAAGTAGGGTGACACAAACGACACTCGCACTTGAAATTAAGGTACACGTATTTTGGTGTGATATGGACTGTGGCCGGTTTATTAAAACAATATTCAAAGTTTTGAAATCAATGTTAGATTAAGTAATCTGGTAGTCAAAGTCAACGGATGTCACATATAACGGTGAAACGGTCGCCGGCGTGGTTTTCGGATGACGAGCGGTATGTATCCGGTGCGGTGGTACGTAGCCGAGATGGAGCCGTTTCGACGGTTGACGTAAGAGAGAGAATTGCCGGCGGCCGGTACTCGTATTGCGCGACTTGCCTTCCCGTCCCGCCTTGTGCCTTTGTGGCGTGGTGGGAGAGTTGGCGATGTCGCGCTGTAGCCCGTGGTGGCGGTTGACAAAAGCGTAGACCGGCCGCTGCGGTACCTGTACTTTGTACTGGTTGCCGCTGTGTACCGTGTCAAACAGGCTTTGTGTTTAAAATTTCATTAAATATAAATATTTCTTTTGTCCAATTATTAATAAATTTATTACCAAATGTTTTTTTAGAAGCTGTTATTCTTACTCCATCACCTACACTAAATTTAATTTTTGGCTTAGGTTTGTTTTTTGTAGAAAATAATTTATGAAAAACAACATCTTCGTTAGATTATTAACTTCACAAGGTCTCATACCAATAGATCGATGTATGTCTTTGAAATTATATTCATCTATTAAGCTTTGTAAAATTTTAATCCATTTTTTAGAATTTGTAACTTCAAATTGTAATCTCATTTTACTGTTTAATGTTCTATTAAATCTTTCAATAATTGATGATTTTTCTTCATTTTGGGTGTGATACATTTTAATTTCATATTCTTGCAAAAATTTTTTAAAATTTTTATTTTCAAATTCCAAACCTTTATCTGTGTGAAGTAAATTTGGTGCTTGATGATTTTGTGATATAGCTTGTTTTATTATTTTTTCAAATGCTTCTGAAACATTAATTCCATCTTTCTTTTTGAGTTCTAAAGCCCAAGAAAATTTTGAAAATGTATCTATAACAGTTAATATATAAGAATAACCCTCATTTTCATCAGAATAATTTCTCATTATAACTAAATCAGCAGCCCATAAATCATCAACACCTTTAGTAATTATTCTTCGTTTAGGACATTTTTTTCTTACTGGTTTATGTAGTTCTTTAGCTAATATCATTTTATCTGTATCATTTAATTTTTTATTAGAAATATTATGTCCAATTGTAGGATTTTTTATAAATTTACTTTTATTTGTGTTACACTTGAACCATTTTGATGAAATTCTCCATCTACCATTAACTGTTTTAATTTTAGTTGTATTAATATTTTTTGTTTGAATTTAACATTTAAGACAATATATAGTTTCGCTCATTTTTTATATTTATATTGAAAAATTTTTTAAATAGAAATTTTTTAAAAAAATTATTGAAAATAAAAAAATTTATATTTTCTAATATAAATAAGAAATGGAAATGGAAAACTTTAAAGATGGTTTAAATAAAATCAACAATGGGTATAAATTTATAAAATCTAATGATTTTAACAAGGAAAACCATACAAAGTAAATAGGTTCATAAAGATTGATACAAAGTTTGGAAATAGATTAGGTGTTGTATTAAACGATGAATATATGTTAAATTTAAAGAATCTTATTTATAATTGTGAAAAAAATTTAAAGAATGGGAAAACGTGGCATGATTTTAATTTTGAATAAAAAATAAATTTACTTTTATAAATGGTATTTATAAAAGTTAAAAAGGGTTGTATTCATTTAAACAAACTTATTCACAATGATGATGGTGATCATTCTTTAGGTCCCTATTCAATAGTTTTGAAAGGCAACGATTTTATTAATGTTGAATCAGACTGTTGTATAAAAATTAATCAGAATATAATACAAATAAAAACAGGTAGATATAGTATTGAACAATTGAACAATGAAATAGAACCACTTATTATATCATTTTCTGATGAAACTAATAGAATTACAATTAAATCTCCTTGTTATTATAATTGAGATGAAAATTTAAAAAAATATTTAGGTTTCGAAAACAGTGAATTTGATTTTTCAATAGTTAGTAGTAAACCAATAATTTATCATCCCAATTCTAATGAAAATTATATAAATATAGAACAAGATTGTAGATTTAGATTAGGTAAAAATAAAAATAAAAAAATTAAAAATTTATAAAATTTTTTTTAGAAATGGTGAAATACCAATGGATACAATTTTTAAGGGAATATACACAATAAATGAAATTGAAAATTTATTGAATTGTTACGATTTTCCTAAAATAAGTCTTGAATTAATTGATGGTTTTATAAATATTTCATCCTCAATCGGTCTATGTTTTGATGAATATGTATCAAAATGTTTAAGTTTCAGATATTTTTTATAAAATAATAGGTACAAAGAAAGCTATGATTTATACACAAGGTTTTATAAAAAATATTAAAGGTATTATTTCTAATGAAAATAGTAAAACAGAATTACAAGGAAATTATTCAATTGAGCATTTTAATAACTTATTCAATTCGATTATGAAGTTTGAAAATAATGGTAATTATATTAAAATAACAACAAAATATTATTTTTCATTTGATAAAGATTTAAATTTAAGTTTATGAGGGATTGATACAATATACCTACACATTATGGTGAAAATTCATCATTAAATAATAACAACAAAATATTAGAAGTACATTGTAATATAATTGAAGAATCTATTACACATAATATTGATGAGGTATCTCATTATGATGAAGTTTTATTTTTATTTCAATATAGTTCTAATAATGTTTTGAATAAACCTTTTAAAATTATATATAGACCAGTGAGTAAAAATCGGTTTCAACAAATTACAATTAATATTTTAGATTTGAAAGGTAATATTGTTAATTTTGATGAAGAATTAACCAATAATGGTGTTCTTGATCTAAAAAAAAAAATATGAAAAGCTTTTGATTTTTTGTTAATTTTTTCAAAATAAAATATCTTGAAAAATTAAAGTAGGGAACGATTTTTTATTAATTTTAATATATTTAAAAACTTTCATCAACTATTCCTCTTTCAATATCAAATGTATACACTGAACTAGAAATTAAACAAATATAACAAACTGTTATATCAGGTAAATTTTGACTGAAATCTAAGTTTAAAATTACTGTACAGTGGGAGATTGCAATTTGATTGGGATGTCTAGTTATGTTAACAACAAAAAATGGTCTCTTTTGTCTAAATTGTAATTTATGTAAATACATTAATGGATTTTCTTCATGTGATTTATAATAGGTTTTTTTATAACTCATATGATCTTCATATGATTGACAACATTTTACATTATTAAAATCTTGATTTTGTAATTCATCAGGATATTTTTTTCCATTTACTTCAAAAGAATAATATACAACATCACAATGATCAAAAAAACAAGCATTACTTTCTTGATTGTCTAATCTGTTTTTTTGAAAATAAACAACACCAAACAATGGATGTCTATTATTTCGATAATTATTTGTTAAATCAAATCTTATCTTTTTTCCAGTAAGATTTCTTACTTCAATATTTTGCAATTTTTTAAAAGCTAAAATACATGGATTCTTAATTAATGCATCAACTATTTGAATTTTTGTTATTTCATCATATTCTATATTTTGAATTTGAACTTTTAATTCTAAAATATTAATTTTACCACGTTTTGCTTTAATATTTTTTGTATCTGCTGTAGCTTCAGTGTTTGTTTCTAGAATCAACGCATCATCATCAGTGTTTCTCGTAAAAATTATTTCAAATCTAGCATTGTAAAGAGGACTTTTTATATCTTTCATTGATCCTAAACCAAAGTGTGATAAAGGAATGATGAGCTCGACACTTCCTCCCCCTTGAGATGTAGATTCAAATCCTGAATTTTGTGTAGGACCATTTCCATCAACAGCATAACTCATATAACCTTTTACTGTACTTAATCTTCCAGTATTATCACTTTCATCTATAATTGTATTATTTAATTTAATTGTAATTTTTTGAAACAAAAGTGCTCCACTATTATCAGATATCATAACATTAGATTTTGCTGGATCTAAATATCTGGATCTAAATATAAGCCCAATTTTTGGAACAAATTGTTAAATTACATTTATCACAAGTTTTAGCAGGGTATATTTTTTTATTTAATACATGCATTTTATTATTAATATCAATTTCTTTAAGTAAAGATTCAATTTTATTTAATCCTTCCATTCTTTATTATAGAAAATATTATTATTTTTTTACATTCAATTTTTAATAAAAATAATTTTTATTTAAAATTCTATTTAAATATTATTAAAGATTTTATAAAAAATAATATTCCAAATAAATATAAGAAAGAAAGAATTGGGTTGGTTGGACCCACCCAACCAGGAACTCCTAGTAATTATCATAAAGATAAAGAAATATTTATTTTAGAAGATGGTTTATATAGATATCACTTCCTTTAACTAAGGTTCTATTATAGATATCACTTCCTTTAACTTAGGAAATATCATTTAAAATTTTGTTTTTTGTAACTCTTGGTTATAAAAACTCCCTATAATCTCTTCATTGTTTAAATCTTTAATTTTATAGGTAACAGGCTTTGTGTTTAAAATTTCATTAAATATAAATATTTCTTTTGTCCAATTATTAATAAATTTATTACCAAATGTTTTTTTAGAAGCTGTTATTCTTACTCCATCACCTACACTAAATTTAATTTTTGGCTTAGGTTTGTTTTTTGTAGAAAATAATTTATGAAAAACAACATCTTCGTTAGATTATTAACTTCACAAGGTCTCATACCAATAGATCGATGTATGTCTTTGAAATTATATTCATCTATTAAGCTTTGTAAAATTTTAATCCATTTTTTAGAATTTGTAACTTCAAATTGTAATCTCATTTTACTGTTTAATGTTCTATTAAATCTTTCAATAATTGATGATTTTTCTTCATTTTGGGTGTGATACATTTTAATTTCATATTCTTGCAAACATTTTTTAAAATTTTTATTTTCAAATTCCAAACCTTTATCTGTGTGAAGTAAATTTGGTGCTTGATGATTTTGTGATATAGCTTGTTTTATTATTTTTTCAAATGCTTCTGAAACATTAATTCCATCTTTCTTTTTGAGTTCTAAAGCCCAAGAAAATTTTGAAAATGTATCTATAACAGTTAATATATAAGAATAACCCTCATTTTCATCAGAATAATTTCTCATTATAACTAAATCAGCAGCCCATAAATCATCAACACCTTTAGTAATTATTCTTCGTTTAGGACATTTTTTTCTTACTGGTTTATGTAGTTCTTTAGCTAATATCATTTTATCTGTATCATTTAATTTTTTATTAGAAATATTATGTCCAATTGTAGGATTTTTTATAAATTTACTTTTATTTGTGTTACACTTGAACCATTTTGATGAAATTCTCCATCTACCATTAACTGTTTTAATTTTAGTTGTATTAATATTTTTTGTTTGAATTTAACATTTAAGACAATATATAGTTTCGCTCATTTTTTATATTTATATTGAAAAATTTTTTAAATAGAAATTTTTTAAAAAAATTATTGAAAATAAAAAAATTTATATTTTCTAATATAAATAAGAAATGGAAATGGAAAACTTTAAAGATGGTTTAAATAAAATCAACAATGGGTATAAATTTATAAAATCTAATGATTTTAACAAGGAAAACCATACAAAGTAAATAGGTTCATAAAGATTGATACAAAGTTTGGAAAAAGATTAGGTGTTGTATTAAACGATGAATATATGTTAAATTTAAAGAATCTTATTTATAATTGTGAAAAAAATTTAAAGAATGGGAAAACGTGGCATGATTTTAATTTTGAATAAAAAATAAATTTACTTTTATAAATGGTATTTATAAAAGTTAAAAAGGGTTGTATTCATTTAAACAAACTTATTCACAATGATGATGGTGATCATTCTTTAGGTCCCTATTCAATAGTTTTGAAAGGCAACGATTTTATTAATGTTGAATCAGACTGTTGTATAAAAATTAATCAGAATATAATACAAATAAAAACAGGTAGATATAGTATTGAACAATTGAACAATGAAATAGAACCACTTATTATATCATTTTCTGATGAAACTAATAGAATTACAATTAAATCTCCTTGTTATTATAATTGAGATGAAAATTTAAAAAAATATTTAGGTTTCGAAAACAGTGAATTTGATTTTTCAATAGTTAGTAGTAAACCAATAATTTATCATCCCAATTCTAATGAAAATTATATAAATATAGAACAAGATTGTAGATTTAGATTAGGTAAAAATAAAAATAAAAAAATTAAAAATTTATAAAATTTTTTTTAGAAATGGTGAAATACCAATGGATACAATTTTTAAGGGAATATACACAATAAATGAAATTGAAAATTTATTGAATTGTTACGATTTTCCTAAAATAAGTCTTGAATTAATTGATGGTTTTATAAATATTTCATCCTCAATCGGTCTATGTTTTGATGAATATGTATCAAAATGTTTAAGTTTCAGATATTTTTTATAAAATAATAGGTACAAAGAAAGCTATGATTTATACACAAGGTTTTATAAAAAATATTAAAGGTATTATTTCTAATGAAAATAGTAAAACAGAATTACAAGGAAATTATTCAATTGAGCATTTAAATAACTTATTCAATTCGATTATGAAGTTTGAAAATAATGGTAATTATATTAAAATAACAACAAAATATTATTTTTCATTATAAACAACACCAAACAATGGATGTCTATTATTTCGATAATTATTTGTTAAATCAAATCTTATCTTTTTTCCAGTAAGATTTCTTACTTCAATATTTTGCAATTTTTTAAAAGCTAAAATACATGGATTCTTAATTAATGCATCAACTATTTGAATTTTTGTTATTTCATCATATTCTATATTTTGCATTTGAACTTTTAATTCTAAAATATTAATTTTACCACGTTTTGCTTTAATATTTTTTGTATCTGCTGTAGCTTCAGTGTTTGTTTCTAGAATCAACGCATCATCATCAGTGTTTCTCGTAAAAATTATTTCAAATCTAGCATTGTAAAGAGGACTTTTTATATCTTTCATTGATCCTAAACCAAAGTGTGATAAAGGAATGATGAGCTCGACACTTCCTCCCCCTTGAGATGTAGATTCAAATCCTGAATTTTGTGTAGGACCATTTCCATCAACAGCATAACTCATATAACCTTTTACTGTACTTAATCTTCCAGTATTATCACTTTCATCTATAATTGTATTATTTAATTTAATTGTAATTTTTTGAAACAAAAGTGCTCCACTATTATCAGATATCATAACATTAGATTTTGCTGGATCTAAATATCTGGATCTAAATATAAGCCCAATTTTTGGAACAAATTGTTAAATTACATTTATCACAAGTTTTAGCAGGGTATATTTTTTTATTTAATACATGCATTTTATTATTAATATCAATTTCTTTAAGTAAAGATTCAATTTTATTTAATCCTTCCATTCTTTATTATAGAAAATATTATTATTTTTTTACATTCAATTTTTAATAAAAATAATTTTTATTTAAAATTCTATTTAAATATTATTAAAGATTTTATAAAAAATAATATTCCAAATAAATATAAGAAAGAAAGAATTGGGTTGGTTGGACCCACCCAACCTGGAACTCCTAGTAATTATCATAAAGATAAAGAAATATTTATTTTAGAAGATGGTTTATATAGATATCACTTCCTTTAACTAAGGTTCTATTATAGATATCACTTCCTTTAACTTAGGAAATATCATTTAAAATTTTGTTTTTTGTAACTCTTGGTTATAAAAACTCCCTATAATCTCTTCATTGTTTAAATCTTTAATTTTATAGGTAACAGGCTTTGTGTTTAAAATTTCATTAAATATAAATATTTCTTTTGTCCAATTATTAATAAATTTATTACCAAATGTTTTTTTAGAAGCTGTTATTCTTACTCCATCACCTACACTAAATTTAATTTTTGGCTTAGGTTTGTTTTTTGTAGAAAATAATTTATGAAAAACAACATCTTCGTTAGATTATTAACTTCACAAGGTCTCATACCAATAGATCGATGTATGTCTTTGAAATTATATTCATCTATTAAGCTTTGTAAAATTTTAATCCATTTTTTAGAATTTGTAACTTCAAATTGTAATCTCATTTTACTGTTTAATGTTCTATTAAATCTTTCAATAATTGATGATTTTTCTTCATTTTGGGTGTGATACATTTTAATTTCATATTCTTGCAAACATTTTTTAAAATTTTTATTTTCAAATTCCAAACCTTTATCTGTGTGAAGTAAATTTGGTGCTTGATGATTTTGTGATATAGCTTGTTTTATTATTTTTTCAAATGCTTCTGAAACATTAATTCCATCTTTCTTTTTGAGTTCTAAAGCCCAAGAAAATTTTGAAAATGTATCTATAACAGTTAATATATAAGAATAACCCTCATTTTCATCAGAATAATTTCTCATTATAACTAAATCAGCAGCCCATAAATCATCAACACCTTTAGTAATTATTCTTCGTTTAGGACATTTTTTTCTTACTGGTTTATGTAGTTCTTTAGCTAATATCATTTTATCTGTATCATTTAATTTTTTATTAGAAATATTATGTCCAATTGTAGGATTTTTTATAAATTTACTTTTATTTGTGTTACACTTGAACCATTTTGATGAAATTCTCCATCTACCATTAACTGTTTTAATTTTAGTTGTATTAATATTTTTTGTTTGAATTTAACATTTAAGACAATATATAGTTTCGCTCATTTTTTATATTTATATTGAAAAATTTTTTAAATAGAAATTTTTTAAAAAAATTATTGAAAATAAAAAAATTTATATTTTCTAATATAAATAAGAAATGGAAATGGAAAACTTTAAAGATGGTTTAAATAAAATCAACAATGGGTATAAATTTATAAAATCTAATGATTTTAACAAGGAAAACCATACAAAGTAAATAGGTTCATAAAGATTGATACAAAGTTTGGAAAAAGATTAGGTGTTGTATTAAACGATGAATATATGTTAAATTTAAAGAATCTTATTTATAATTGTGAAAAAAATTTAAAGAATGGGAAAACGTGGCATGATTTTAATTTTGAATAAAAAATAAATTTACTTTTATAAATGGTATTTATAAAAGTTAAAAAGGGTTGTATTCATTTAAACAAACTTATTCACAATGATGATGGTGATCATTCTTTAGGTCCCTATTCAATAGTTTTGAAAGGCAACGATTTTATTAATGTTGAATCAGACTGTTGTATAAAAATTAATCAGAATATAATACAAATAAAAACAGGTAGATATAGTATTGAACAATTGAACAATGAAATAGAACCACTTATTATATCATTTTCTGATGAAACTAATAGAATTACAATTAAATCTCCTTGTTATTATAATTGAGATGAAAATTTAAAAAAATATTTAGGTTTCGAAAACAGTGAATTTGATTTTTCAATAGTTAGTAGTAAACCAATAATTTATCATCCCAATTCTAATGAAAATTATATAAATATAGAACAAGATTGTAGATTTAGATTAGGTAAAAATAAAAATAAAAAAATTAAAAATTTATAAAATTTTTTTTAGAAATGGTGAAATACCAATGGATACAATTTTTAAGGGAATATACACAATAAATGAAATTGAAAATTTATTGAATTGTTACGATTTTCCTAAAATAAGTCTTGAATTAATTGATGGTTTTATAAATATTTCATCCTCAATCGGTCTATGTTTTGATGAATATGTATCAAAATGTTTAAGTTTCAGATATTTTTTATAAAATAATAGGTACAAAGAAAGCTATGATTTATACACAAGGTTTTATAAAAAATATTAAAGGTATTATTTCTAATGAAAATAGTAAAACAGAATTACAAGGAAATTATTCAATTGAGCATTTTAATAACTTATTCAATTCGATTATGAAGTTTGAAAATAATGGTAATTATATTAAAATAACAACAAAATATTATTTTTCATTTGATAAAGATTTAAATTTAAGTTTATGAGGGATTGATACAATATACCTACACATTATGGTGAAAATTCATCATTAAATAATAACAACAAAATATTAGAAGTACATTGTAATATAATTGAAGAATCTATTACACATAATATTGATGAGGTATCTCATTATGATGAAGTTTTATTTTTATTTCAATATAGTTCTAATAATGTTTTGAATAAACCTTTTAAAATTATATATAGACCAGTGAGTAAAAATCGGTTTCAACAAATTACAATTAATATTTTAGATTTGAAAGGTAATATTGTTAATTTTGATGAAGAATTAACCAATAATGGTGTTCTTGATCTAAAAAAAAAAATATGAAAAGCTTTTGATTTTTTGTTAATTTTTTCAAAATAAAATATCTTGAAAAATTAAAGTAGGGAACGATTTTTTATTAATTTTAATATATTTAAAAACTTTCATCAACTATTCCTCTTTCAATATCAAATGTATACACTGAACTAGAAATTAAACAAATATAACAAACTGTTATATCAGGTAAATTTTGACTGAAATCTAAGTTTAAAATTACTGTACAGTGGGAGATTGCAATTTGATTGGGATGTCTAGTTATGTTAACAACAAAAAATGGTCTCTTTTGTCTAAATTGTAATTTATGTAAATACATTAATGGATTTTCTTCATGTGATTTATAATAGGTTTTTTTATAACTCATATGATCTTCATATGATTGACAACATTTTACATTATTAAAATCTTGATTTTGTAATTCATCAGGATATTTTTTTCCATTTACTTCAAAAGAATAATATACAACATCACAATGATCAAAAAAACAAGCATTACTTTCTTGATTGTCTAATCTGTTTTTTTGAAAATAAACAACACCAAACAATGGATGTCTATTATTTCGATAATTATTTGTTAAATCAAATCTTATCTTTTTTCCAGTAAGATTTCTTACTTCAATATTTTGCAATTTTTTAAAAGCTAAAATACATGGATTCTTAATTAATGCATCAACTATTTGAATTTTTGTTATTTCATCATATTCTATATTTTGCATTTGAACTTTTAATTCTAAAATATTAATTTTACCACGTTTTGCTTTAATATTTTTTGTATCTGCTGTAGCTTCAGTGTTTGTTTCTAGAATCAACGCATCATCATCAGTGTTTCTCGTAAAAATTATTTCAAATCTAGCATTGTAAAGAGGACTTTTTATATCTTTCATTGATCCTAAACCAAAGTGTGATAAAGGAATGATGAGCTCGACACTTCCTCCCCCTTGAGATGTAGATTCAAATCCTGAATTTTGTGTAGGACCATTTCCATCAACAGCATAACTCATATAACCTTTTACTGTACTTAATCTTCCAGTATTATCACTTTCATCTATAATTGTATTATTTAATTTAATTGTAATTTTTTGAAACAAAAGTGCTCCACTATTATCAGATATCATAACATTAGATTTTGCTGGATCTAAATATCTGGATCTAAATATAAGCCCAATTTTTGGAACAAATTGTTAAATTACATTTATCACAAGTTTTAGCAGGGTATATTTTTTTATTTAATACATGCATTTTATTATTAATATCAATTTCTTTAAGTAAAGATTCAATTTTATTTAATCCTTCCATTCTTTATTATAGAAAATATTATTATTTTTTTACATTCAATTTTTAATAAAAATAATTTTTATTTAAAATTCTATTTAAATATTATTAAAGATTTTATAAAAAATAATATTCCAAATAAATATAAGAAAGAAAGAATTGGGTTGGTTGGACCCACCCAACCTGGAACTCCTAGTAATTATCATAAAGATAAAGAAATATTTATTTTAGAAGATGGTTTATATAGATATCACTTCCTTTAACTAAGGTTCTATTATAGATATCACTTCCTTTAACTTAGGAAATATCATTTAAAATTTTGTTTTTTGTAACTCTTGGTTATAAAAACTCCCTATAATCTCTTCATTGTTTAAATCTTTAATTTTATAGGTAACAGGCTTTGTGTTTAAAATTTCATTAAATATAAATATTTCTTTTGTCCAATTATTAATAAATTTATTACCAAATGTTTTTTTAGAAGCTGTTATTCTTACTCCATCACCTACACTAAATTTAATTTTTGGCTTAGGTTTGTTTTTTGTAGAAAATAATTTATGAAAAACAACATCTTCGTTAGATTATTAACTTCACAAGGTCTCATACCAATAGATCGATGTATGTCTTTGAAATTATATTCATCTATTAAGCTTTGTAAAATTTTAATCCATTTTTTAGAATTTGTAACTTCAAATTGTAATCTCATTTTACTGTTTAATGTTCTATTAAATCTTTCAATAATTGATGATTTTTCTTCATTTTGGGTGTGATACATTTTAATTTCATATTCTTGCAAACATTTTTTAAAATTTTTATTTTCAAATTCCAAACCTTTATCTGTGTGAAGTAAATTTGGTGCTTGATGATTTTGTGATATAGCTTGTTTTATTATTTTTTCAAATGCTTCTGAAACATTAATTCCATCTTTCTTTTTGAGTTCTAAAGCCCAAGAAAATTTTGAAAATGTATCTATAACAGTTAATATATAAGAATAACCCTCATTTTCATCAGAATAATTTCTCATTATAACTAAATCAGCAGCCCATAAATCATCAACACCTTTAGTAATTATTCTTCGTTTAGGACATTTTTTTCTTACTGGTTTATGTAGTTCTTTAGCTAATATCATTTTATCTGTATCATTTAATTTTTTTATTAGAAATATTATGTCCAATTGTAGGATTTTTTATAAATTTACTTTTATTTGTGTTACACTTGAACCATTTTGATGAAATTCTCCATCTACCATTAACTGTTTTAATTTTAGTTGTATTAATATTTTTTGTTTGAATTTAACATTTAAGACAATATATAGTTTCGCTCATTTTTTATATTTATATTGAAAAATTTTTTAAATAGAAATTTTTTAAAAAAATTATTGAAAATAAAAAAATTTATATTTTCTAATATAAATAAGAAATGGAAATGGAAAACTTTAAAGATGGTTTAAATAAAATCAACAATGGGTATAAATTTATAAAATCTAATGATTTTAACAAGGAAAACCATACAAAGTAAATAGGTTCATAAAGATTGATACAAAGTTTGGAAAAAGATTAGGTGTTGTATTAAACGATGAATATATGTTAAATTTAAAGAATCTTATTTATAATTGTGAAAAAAATTTAAAGAATGGGAAAACGTGGCATGATTTTAATTTTGAATAAAAAATAAATTTACTTTTATAAATGGTATTTATAAAAGTTAAAAAGGGTTGTATTCATTTAAACAAACTTATTCACAATGATGATGGTGATCATTCTTTAGGTCCCTATTCAATAGTTTTGAAAGGCAACGATTTTATTAATGTTGAATCAGACTGTTGTATAAAAATTAATCAGAATATAATACAAATAAAAACAGGTAGATATAGTATTGAACAATTGAACAATGAAATAGAACCACTTATTATATCATTTTCTGATGAAACTAATAGAATTACAATTAAATCTCCTTGTTATTATAATTGAGATGAAAATTTAAAAAAATATTTAGGTTTCGAAAACAGTGAATTTGATTTTTCAATAGTTAGTAGTAAACCAATAATTTATCATCCCAATTCTAATGAAAATTATATAAATATAGAACAAGATTGTAGATTTAGATTAGGTAAAAATAAAAATAAAAAAATTAAAAATTTATAAAATTTTTTTTAGAAATGGTGAAATACCAATGGATACAATTTTTAAGGGAATATACACAATAAATGAAATTGAAAATTTATTGAATTGTTACGATTTTCCTTAAATAAGTCTTGAATTAATTGATGGTTTTATAAATATTTCATCCTCAATCGGTCTATGTTTTGATGAATATGTATCAAAATGTTTAAGTTTCAGATATTTTTTATAAAATAATAGGTACAAAGAAAGCTATGATTTATACACAAGGTTTTATAAAAAATATTAAAGGTATTATTTCTAATGAAAATAGTAAAACAGAATTACAAGGAAATTATTCAATTGAGCATTTAAATAACTTATTCAATTCGATTATGAAGTTTGAAAATAATGGTAATTATATTAAAATAACAACAAAATATTATTTTTTCATT
>CARXXK010001245.1:0-42600 GCA_949089665.1 Macrosiphum euphorbiae | reverse complement strand
CTCTCTGGACGACGACGTGGTTTGCGCCTTCTTGCCGGACCCGGAGACAGACAGGCGCTTACACGACTGCGTGCAGTCCCACATGATACACGGACCGTGTGGAACAGTCAACCCGAGGTGTCCGTGCATGGTGAACCTACAAGGTGAGTCTTAACCTTACACTACACTTAGCGATATAAACATAAGATAATATAATAGTATACATGTGTGTGGTATAGTGATAACTGATAATCATGGTGGATTGTATACGTTTATTTTGTGTGTTCAGCGTGTATGAATTATTTACTACTTTTTAGGGCAGTTGTATACATTCACCAATACCTCATATTATATATTATATTATATCATGTGGCTTGGTGGTGCAAGAAGGGCCAATGTCATGTTTTGACAGTGTTCAGGAATTCAATCTTAAATTTTATTTCGGAACTCTAAACATTATATTTGTTTTTATTTCATTGTATGACTCTCATTTTGTTTTCAAATATAAATAATAAAATTACATTGTTTTTGACATTGGCCAAAAACTTAAATTTAAAATAAACACTTGTGAAAACATTTCTACATTTTAATAATAATATTCCATTGAGCATAATGTTAGTAATTTTCTACATTTATAAACTTTATCTAATTTGGTCCTAAAGCGTTAGAGACATTGGCCCTTTTTTTGTAACACAAGTAACATAAGCAAATTTTAACGATATTGACCCATCTTGCACCAAGCCACGGAATTATTTTATGTGTTGGTCATTATTTTTATTACATTTAATGCGTTATTTCGTTCAAACTGTGTATAATAAACACAATAAACATTCTATTGCATACAGTACTATAAATAAAAATATATAATTTATACATGTGTATGGTATAATGATTGTTATGGTGGATTTTATACATTTATTTAGTGTGTTCGGTGTGTATGAATTATTTACTACTTCATAGGGCAGTTGTATACATTCACCATTACCTTTAAGTTCTATACTTCAATATATATTATATTTATGTGTTGTTTAGGTATTATTATATTATGTACTTCTACAGAGAGTTCTATAGGTGGTCTACATTAGTACACAGTGGTACCTACATGCTATTGATAGATTTTTATTATATTTATTAAATTGAAAATTATTACATGTGTCATTCTTAGCAGTGTGTCCAGTGTTTTTTTAGGTTTTTAGGGTAGTGGTAAGCCTTTTATTTTTTTTTACTTTTGTATACTAGCTATATTATATACTTTACGTTTATTGTGTTGTTTAGGTATTATTATTATTTTTTTATTATATTCATTATTATTTTTTCATCTAATTCATTCAAGCGGAATAACACACGTTTGTTTATGGATTGTTATTTTCATTGACATAAATTAATATTTCCTATTTCCATTCTTATATAATATTATTCGGTGATTTATACGCAGTCACACAGATAATGTATTCTAGCTGATACAAGTTTTTTAGTTTCACTTTACATTTGATGCGTTATTTTCATAGTGCAAAATATAAATTGAATTAAATACCTCAATTATATGCTAATAATTCCAACTCTGTGCATCATTTCAATTGTAACTTATATTAATTAATATTAATATTTAGTTACTCAAGACGTTTGTGTCTTACGCGTGCGCTACTACAACATTTATTTATCAAAACATATCATAATATAATATCGGTCACATTTATTGTATGCCAAACTTTACAAAATTTACAATTTAACGGTTGTAGGGATTCTTCATAATGTCCATTATATTTTTCAATGTTAAAGTAAAGAACTGTAAGTGTTCATGCAATATTCAAAAATTAGTTCTTAGTATGGTTAAACGTTTCAAATCGCTTCACTTCAAAATAAATTAAAATTATTAAACATTGTAATATATTATTATATTGCAATGCAATGCTATGCGTCTACAGAATAAAAAATAAATAAATTATCATAATAATACAACACCAAACGGTATCATCTTATATTGAGCCAGCCAATATATTGTTACTAATCTTTTCAATATTCCTTTTTAGGTACGTCAACTCGAGGGACGTCAGCCCGCCAGAAGCCGTCTGGCGATTGTTTTCGTACAAACTGCACGACAAAAGTCACACGGTCTTCAGGCTTCCCGTTCACCTGGAGGGTCGTCACAACGTGTATTTTCCGCCGGGCCAAGAAGAATTACGGCTACAGAACGAAGCTGTTGGTCGCACGAAACTCACGCAGTTCTTCGCGCTCAACGCGACCAACGTGGTGGCTAGACAATACTTGTACCAAGACATACCGATGCATTACACCTGGCAGCAAAATGTTAACAATGGCGTCCGCGGGTGAATCGGATGACAAACGTTACATTGGCTCGGATGTACGTGGTGAACCCAATGGACCGGGACCGTTTCCACTTGAGATTGCTACTTCTGAACCGAAGAGGCCCGCAGTCCTTTCAAGACATAAGGACGGTGGACGGGGTCGTTCATGGAACATACAAAATAAATCAGGTGACACTTGTTCATCAACTTTTTCAATACTATGACGGTCAGTATTCAATGGTGCACCCAATTTTTTTTCAGTATTGATTGAGCTGTCTAATAAAGCTATTGGGAAATATACAAATTACAATTATACAATTTTTTGAAAATGGTATTTAAATAAAATTTAAATATATATATAGGTATATTATATGTAGGTCATTTTAATAGGTACCTACTAATTTTAATATTATATTATAATAAATATAATACAATTTTAATTAATTATTCACACACCCTTGACACATAGATACCATTTAAAGGTATTTATTTAAATACTACCAAATAATATTAACATATAAAATACTCACAAAATAAATTAGGTGACATCACTTGTTCATCAATTTTTTCAATACTATGACGGTCAGTATTCAATGGTGCACCCATTTTTTTTTTCAGAGTTGTCTAATAAAGATAATGGGAAATATACAAATTACAATTATACAATTTTTTATAGATGGTATTTTAATCAAATACAAGTATGATATAAACATATATTATAATATATATTAATATATTATATGTAAGTAGGTACTTCTGAATGTTTCAGCCATCCAGTATCTAATAATAGTTTTTTTGGCCCAGTATTAAGAACAAATAAAACATAGAACATTTGTGATAAATGTGCATTTATCTATTATCAAATATAAAGGTTATAATATTTAAAGCAATTCATAGGCTTTTATTAATATTTTGCATACCTACCTATCTATTATTACTTCCTTAACATTATTTTGTATTATATAATGCTGGGCTGCATAAAAATTAGGTATAGGTAGTGAATTTAATTAATTATTATAGTTTATTAGATAAAATATAGCCAATATGTCTTCATTTATTGTTTTAAAAATGTAATACCTTAATACATTATAACTATTAATATTCTTAGAGACATTTTAGAGGATACCATACCAATATAATACTATCAATAGGTATAGGGAATTTAAGTTACTTGGTCATACCTTACATATTTTTATAAATAATAGAGCAATCAGTGTCATCTTAATAATCTCCTATATAATATATAATATATAATCTATATAAAACTGCATGTATATGACAAAAGTCTCACGTCATATAATATCCTAATGATCTTTTTCCTCCTTTATTAAGATGTTAACCTTAAATAGATATACCTAATATATTCCAATGATTATTTGTATAAATATTAAAGCCAATATTTAAGAAAGATAGTGAATGTTTGCAATTTTTAGTATTTTATGTTTAAAACTAGCCCTCCGGTCTAGCAGGGGGAGACCCCCGGACCCCCCTGTGTTTGTTTGTAAGTGAGTACCGATTTCGGAGACAATGTCATTGGAATTATAAAAATCACAAGGGCTGTAAGTCAAAAGTTTAGGATTAGTGATATGGATTGGAGATAAGGCTTGACGCATTGGCAGGAATATTTAAAAGTTTGATCGTCTAGCAATCCGTCACAAACATTGTAAATAGATACGATCTCCAGGATCTCTAGTCAGCTGCTTTTGGTTGTTGAAATTATTAAAAATTGTAGTATTGATATGTGTATTTGATTGTCTAGCTATCAATCATCAAATCACATAGGTAGGCAATCCGACTGCGTCGGATCGCGGACAATATATGAAGCGTATATTACCAGGTATGCAATCCACCTGCGGTTGGTGTAATACCGTGCCCCGTTGTATGTCCTGTTCTGTTTTGTTGACTTTATAAGAAATTAGGAATTGCGAATAATTGTAATGGAATGTCTAGCTATCAATCGTCGCTGTATGGAAATCTATGAGTTATAGGGCATTTGTGTATGGCGGATTGGATACATAACCCGGGAACAATTGCAGTTTAGCTCCCCCGCGCTATTTTGAATTTTTTTTTATCGAAACTTATGTAGCTTATCGAGTTAAGAACGATGGTGCAATCAGAATTTGTCGCTCTCACTTTGTTTCGAAGTTATGGCCTTCCAAAGTTTTTAATTTTCGTTTATATGCATGCGCGCAACACTACCTACTATATTACCGCGCGGAGGACCTCAACAGTGATTACACAGTTTGTGGCACTCGTCGCTGCGCTACTCGGCGCCGTCGCTGCGCTCCGCAAATCGAAAATATCCCCCGACTTGCTATGCAACACCACCTTAAGTAGGTTACAGGGTAAGTTATGTCGTAATACAGTGTTACACAGTTTAAGTATAAAAACAACTAAAAAAGTCCTCCGGTCGCCAAACTCGAGGTCCTCGTGCGGCATTGGTAGTGTTGCGCGCATGCGTCTAAACGTAAAATCGTTAGCTTTGGGAGGCAATAACTTCGACATTAAGTGAGAGCGACAAATTTTGATTGCATCATCGTTCTTAACTCGATGAATTACATAAGTTTCGATAAAAAAAAATTCAAAATGGCGAGGGGGAGCTACATTGCAATTATGCCAATATAAAGTGTGAATTGCAGTAAATAAACTGTAATGATGTATAAGTACACGGGGTGAACAATTAAGCTTTAAATAATAAAAAAAATAATAATCATTAGTCTATAAAACGAAAAACGTAGTAAAAAAAAAAAGGTAGGATAAAAAAAGGTAGGGAAAAAAAAGAGGGTAAATTTGTATAGTAGTATACGCAATTCGTAAAAACGAACGTTTCGCACAGACGCTCGTGGAAGAAAGTCGCCCGAAGTCGGAGCGGAGAGCCGCCCAGGTCCACTGAGATTTTCGCTCTTTCCTCTGCCACCACGTGACAGCAGTATTACCAAATGTTACCTATTTAATTTTAATAAGCTTTTTGTCAATGCTCAACGATTTTGACAGACCCGCGGTGCTGGTAATAACATCGTTAAATACCATTACTAAAATGCAAGGCAAAACTAAACAGTGGAATCAATTCTATATTTATTTGCCATCGACCAGTGGAAGTGAGTACTCGTTACTTTATTATATTTTTCACTTTTTTTTTTTTGTTTTTTTTTGACAACTTTACTAATGTTAATTTTTCGTTGTAGAATGTTTCAGTTTACAAATTGTACGGTGACGGTGCTGGCTGCAAGCCCCGTCACCAATCAACCACCATCTTCTGCAATTGTAGCACCTAAAAGTATGTATAAATATTGTCAATTGTCATGACGTATATACGGTAAACGGGAAAAAAGTCCCCGGTAAGAAAGTCCCACGGAAACAAAGTGTAATGGGATTACGTAATATCATATATTTGCTCATAAAAACAACCAGGAATGCGACCACACCCAAAAGTGTTTTCGACTAAGAATACCACTTTCATAGTCGTGAGGTCCATATCAAGGACGACTGTACACGCGCCGCTCACTTCAAAGGACGCCGCCACCACATATATAGGGGACAGCGAGACAGCCTGAGTTAGATGTACCAGAGCCGCCAAGACTGAGCGAGCCGCTTAGCCACCAGCCATTACACACAACTTACACGGAGATTATCGACTACTACAACGAGTCAACTCACGACGCTGCAATTCACCACGACTATATTAATTATTAATGGTTTTAATAAATTACAATTGATTTATATTTAAATTGACTACATTTTATTGTAAAAGTGCAACAAGCTTTTGGATCCCTGAAGGGCCGCATGTAACACTGGCGCAGTCGGTATTGGATTCTACAAAGGAGGCAACCGTCAAAGGCTACCGTCAACAAAGAAGAACTGTACACTCTTCCGAGAAGACAACTCCAAGAAGAACCGTCAAAAACAAATAAGCCACGTCGCGGTACCAACAAATCCATCAGCATGTCATCAGCAACCAGGAACACAGCATTATTGTGAGTGAATAATTATTTAAATTTGTTACATAGACGTATGCAACATAATTAGGACATATTAGATAATTCTAAGTAGTTGACTATAAGTATAATGGTGTAAAACGTTTATTGATTTATTGAGGGCATTTTTATTATTGAAGTATTATTGAAGTTTATTGAATTTATTAGAGTGCATATTATTGAAGTTATTATTGTATTTATAGGGCATTGTTGATTATTATTATTATGAGTATTAACGTATTAAATAGGTAGCTAAGTAATTTATTTACAAAGAAGGGAGATATACCTTGAACGTAGTCAATTCATTGTATGACACTAGTGTAGTAGAAGAAGCCCAGTTAGAAGCCCAGTTATTAGCCCAGAGAGAAGCCCAACAGAAAGCCCAGTTGAATATTATAGTAGATACACAGTTAGGAGATAGCGCAAATAGAAACCCAAGTCCAGGAGTAATCACACGTAGCCAAGTTACAGATAGTTTTGAACATCAGTCATTAGTATTTTTACCTATAACACGCACTAAAAAAATGGCAGTAACCATAAAATTAGAAGACGCTTTTAAATTAATTCCACTATCCACAGGAATAGACGATATCCATCAATTCATAAATGCATGCGATATGGCAGTAAGTTTAGTCGACACAAACAGTGCACCAACGCTAGTAAAATATATTACCACACGTTTAACGGGTAGAGCATTAGAAATGATTAAATACAAAAATGTATCGAAATGGCAGTTTATAAAAAAATATTTAACAGATGCATTTGATGTAACAACCACGGCATCGTCGTTACAACTTCAATTAAATTCGTTTAGAATGTATCACAATGAGGATGCAAATGATTATTGTCATAGAGTAGAGAAACTATATTATCAGTTATGTACCGTAAGTACATTAGGCAAAGAAGCTGCAGAAGCAAAAATTATATATGATATATTAAGGGAACAAACTCTAGCGATATTTATTAAAGGATTAGTAGAACCGATTAGAACAATAGTAAAATCTCGTAATCCCAAAACCCTGGAGATCGCGAAACAATTTGCTATGTCGGAACAGGTGGAACTAAGATTAGAACAGGAGAATAGGAACCATTATTCGAATATTCATTCACAAAATTATAACCAGCGCAGATCGAATTACGAAAATAAGAACAACGAAAACATTAGACCAAATAACCCTGTAAGGACAAATAATTATCCGTGAGCAAACAATTTTTCTCAACCAATCAATAGGCCAGCAATAAAATGCTATAATTGTAATGGTAATCATTATGCATCTCAATGTAGGAATAATACGAGACCTAGTTATGCGAGCAATGGCAATAACAACCGTCAACCTGATAGGAATAATTTTACGCAACCACCTACGAATTATAATATACAGGTAGTTACGTGTTCATACTGTAATCGAACTGGTCATAATATCGACTCGTGTTATAAAAAGAGAAACGATGAGAGTAGAAACGTTAATCATTCGGAAAACGAAAACGTGTCGAACGAGAGGCGCGGTACTCGTACGATAAACCAGATTATCGCGGAACAACCGACTCACGAATATTCCACATATTCTCAACCTTAGAAAATAATCATATAACATTTAATTCATTCGCCGCTAACACAAATCAATTACAAATACGTCACAAACCCGGAGTTCTAAACTCAAATATAGATACTCTCACATGCATATATTCAATTCAGGAAATAAAAAACAAATCATACGAACAATATATCGAAAAGTTAGGAACACAAATTATCACAAATATAAATGTAAAAGAAACTATAGGTACACTAATAGATTCACCAAAAAAATATAATATAGTATCAGAAATTGCCAAGCAATATAATTTTAGAACAGGAACGAATTATCAGTTAAAAAAACAATTTGGAAACGGTACAATATTGCTTGTATACTAGTATAATACTTGTAAAGTAATAGGAGACACACCCTATTTCAAACAAGAAAACAGGTTTATAATATTCTTAGTAACGAAAAATAAAAACCGACAGAAGGCCACTTACGAAAGCATATATGTATCATTAATAAATTTAAAACTATTTTGTAAGGAAAACAATCTGAATAAATTAGCCAGCAAGTTAGGCGATCACGATGATTTAGAATGGGAAAAAAAATAAGGTCAATGTTGCGATACATATTTCGCAAAACAAATATAGAAATAATTATATGTGCAAATGTAGAATATAGTGAAGAAGAAAAAGCAGTCATTTTATCACAATTTCACGATTCAAAAGTAGGCGGATATTTAGGTGTGAATAGAACTACTAAACGCATCAAACAACAAATTATGTGGAGGAGTATGAAAGAAGACGTTAAAAAATATATAAAGAATTGTACGTCATGTCAGGTTAATAAGGTATCAAATCGGCACATAAAACAACCAATGGCTATTACATCCACTTCGTCTAAACCATTCGAAAAAATATTTATGGATATAGTAGGGCCCTTGCCGATTACACTGTCCAATAATGTATAGATTTTAACGATGGAGGACGATTTGACACGTTACACTTTAGGAATTCCACTTCCTGACCAGAAGGCAAATACTGTTGAGGAAGCCTTTGTTACACACTTCGTATGTGTACGCGGTATACCAGAAACAATACTCACGGATCAAGGAACTAATTTCCTCTCGAAAACGTTTGCAAATGTCTGTAAAATATTAAAAATAGAAAAGGTTAACACAAGTTCATTCAGACCACAGGGTAACCCCTTAGAACGCGCTCATAGGACTTTAGCCAAGTACTTACGGCATTATGTAGATAAGAATCTAAATAATTGGGATCATTTATTACCCTTTACATTCTTCGTATATAAGTCGACAGTATACATATTTCTACTAATTTTCAAACATACGCATTAGTTCATAGATGTACATTGGAGGTACCGATTAACTCGAAGGCCAAACCTGAACCACGTTACAATTACGACGATTATATATTCAAAAAAAAAAACAAAAAAGAAAATATGCAAATTTCACATAAGATAGCTAGAGATCATTTAATTAAAAAAATAAAATAAAAAGTAAGGAACGTTATGATAAAAATGAAAATCCACAAGAACTATACGTTAATGATTTAGTACTATTAAAAGATAATAATCATAGAACGAAACTCGACCCAATCTGGCTAGGACCGTACGAGGTCACAGCAGTTATAGGGAACGAGAATGTAGCTATACAGCGAGGCCGCAAGGTCATTACTGTACATAGAAATAACGTAAAAAAAAATATTATAATGACGCACAAGTCAATTAAAAAAAAATAGCAATAATAAAAATAATAAGTATATATAGCAATATTAAGTTAGAATAATTATATTAATTTTAGGAATAGAAATAGAACATTCATTTTGAAACCGGAGAAAGAAATAATAAATGGAAACCACGATACAACCAATTTTTAAAAAAAAAATAATAACAAATAAAATAAATACGATAAAAATAAATTTTAATTTTAGGAACAGACAAAGGAAATTCATTGTGGAACTAGGAAAGGCGATTGAACAAGAAATCCATGAAACAAATACTTTAGGACCGGAACACACGCCGAGGTGTTTAATAGGACATATTAATACCGCGAATAATTTTATGGAAGAACCATTTAATACTCTCGAAATAACGAAAATTACGCGAATTCTAACACTAATTATATCATCAGATTCAGTGACACCCACATGTAAACGATTAATAGATTATATGAGATTTTTGCACGATACTGGAGATATATCGGATTATGTAAGATGGTTTTAATTTTATAAGAATATAATAAGATATTTAAGTTTAATATAAATATAATTTGTACACAGTAATTTGTTATAGTAGTAGCATCAATATCTATTATACTAATAATAGCAATTTATATAATGATAAAATACAAGTATATCAGGACCACAGAAGTCATGGAATTACCCGGCAGAATAGTTAGATATAGGACACCCAATAGAAATGAATACGTACGAAATTATGAAGAGACACCCTTTACTCCACCACCGTCGCCAAGATAAATAGAATAAAAATGTATTAAGAGTAGTCACTAGTCACTAGTCATAACGAATTATTTACTTTAAATTTAACTAATAATAAATAAACTATACAAAAAAAATAATATAACATACAAAACGAAAATAAATACGTAACATATTAATAAAAATAATAAATACTAAGTTATAAATATAAAATAAGCAATAAGCAGATAATAAGGATAAATGGAATAAATATATCATGTAAATTATAGATATTTAATAATAATAATAGTTGTGTTTCAGGAAATATCAAGAGGAAAACAAATAATAATAATATAATTTAAATAAATAAAGATAAATGAAAATAAATAATAAAATAAAACATTATTACGTGCATAAAAGAAATAATACGTATAACAATATTCTATGAAATAAATAAAATAATACTACGTGCATAAAAATATATATATATACGTAAAATAATATTCTATAATTATATAACAATAACTTTTAACTATTTCAGAAATTAAGAAGAAAAACAAAAAATTAATAAAAAAAAACACGTAGAAATTTTAAAATATAAATTGGGTAAGAACGTACCACCTGTAGCACGAACCGTTCGAATGCAACTACAAACATTTGAATTTCTCAGAGAGTTGAAAAACGAATTAATTGAATCAACCAATCATACACAGATAAAGTGAGGGGAAGTAGTCAGATTACATTGCTTCCCGGAACATATAAGAAGGGCGAATAATAACATGACCATACCTTTCAGGCCAAATATCTTAGCACGAGTTATGATTCATGTTAATGACTTTGCACGCACGGTTATCGTAAGACCAAATCATAATAGACCCATATGTGTGTAGAGTTGGGTTTACTAATAGAACAGTTGATCAGGAGGCGTGTGATCGTCGAAACGATTTTCGAAGAATAACCTCAGGAAACATATATTATATACATAGCAATAAATTACTTAGAAACCAATTAATTTAAAAAATAATTAGTTTATTATAATGGACTTCGAGTTCTTTACCGTCAGTAAAAACGAAACATTACTGGTATCCGGCACAATATCGAATAGTTTAGAAAAGTACCAACCGAAGAAATTGGAGGGGAGTTCTCTTATACTTACAAAAGATAATAAGTTAAGAAGATTTCGCCGATGCGACCTAAAGAAAATAGTGCAGAATATCAAACGAGTATTCCGTGGGAAAAAGGCAAGAGTGATTAAACCATTGCTGGAACAATTATACAAAAGTTTAAGTCCCCAGGGGGGATCGACCTTGTCTACGGTATACTTGCAAAGATATATGGTAAAGATATATGGTCCTTAGTGCCTAGGATATTTTAATTGAATATATTGAATGTCCTAAGAGTCAGAACTCCGACTATTAGAGAGAATAATTAAATTTTGCATTCCGTGGTTGTTATTATATATTGTGTAGGAGACAGCACGTCCAGTTTGTAAAGTTGGACTTTGAACCTTGTCCGTGGTCGTGGCTTGTTACCCGAACTTGTCGACGACGAAGACGCTATACCGGTCGACCTTGAGATCGCGGGCGGCTTGAGTACCGCCGCAATCTGACCTAATTAATTACCAAATTTGACAATTTAATTATATCTGTACCAGTAGTGTATACAGAGTGTATACAGAAACAAATAAATTATTAAGTAATTTTATTGTACCTATTTCTCCCTTTTAACTATGGGGGTGTTTGAAGAAGCGAAGATCCGTGTGCAAGATTTACAGAAGAGGGTCCAACGGATAGATGAAGCAGGTCAGGCATTATCGAAGAATAAAAATGATAAAACTGCTAAATCAAAATTTAAGGTAATGTATGCAACCTTGGAACGTATGTACGAAGATTTTGAAACACAGTTGGGAATTTTAATTAAGCACAATGGTAAACCTGGGACGGAGGATGTTGTCCCTAATTTGGATGGGCTGAGGGCTGAGTTCGAGGAGCAGTACTTCAGTTGCAAAATCCTAGCTGACGAGTTTCTACCAGAATCAAGCATGGCAAATTCCGAGGAATCGCGCTTATCAAATAGTTCTCGTGCTAGTAATGCGAGCGTCGTTCCACTTGAGAAGTTAACGATTGCTAAGTTTAGTGGTGATCCAAAGGCGTATACTGGATTTAGGAACCTGTTTGATACGATTGTGCATGAAAATACAAATATACGTCCTGTCGTCAAATTCGGGTATTTAAAGTCATATCTGGAAGGGGAGCCTTTGAAATTAATTGCGAATTTAATGCTCACCGATAGCAACTACGAACTCGCGCTGTCGCAATTAGAAGCTAGGTATGCAAATCGACGATATATAGCAGAGAGTCATTTGGACGAACTGTTTGATGCACCGAACGCTACAGTCGGGAATGGAAACTCTATCGTTCAACTTCTGAACACTATTACTAGTGCCATTGGGGCATTAGAAAATCTTAAGTATCCAGTGGATCAGTGGAGTCCGAATTTACTTCACCAACTACAAAAGAAACTCGACCATCAATTACGAGCCCAGTGGGAACTAGCAGTTGACACAACCACCGATCCCACCTTAGCTGAGTTTGTAACCTTTCTTACCAAGTTTAGTAAGTCAGCTATAGTTAGTCAAGGTAAGGCTGACGGAGGACAACCTAAACACAAATGGATCAAACCTAACCGGACTATGGCCCTCTATAGCGGAGCACCGTCCAAGGAAGTGAGTTCACCATCCAACCGACCACAGAAAAAGACGTTTAAGTGTCAAGTATGTGAGGCAGAACCTGGACACTTACTAATACACTGTACCCGTTTCAAAAAAATGACACCAAAACAAAGACATCAGACAATCAAGGACCTTAAGAGGTGTTTTATGTGTTTTAGTGAACATTTAGCGCCACAATGTAAATCCGACAGAGTATGCGTAGAGTGTAGCGGACGGCATCATACGTGGCTGCATCTGAGCACCCGGAATGACTCAGCTAGCGAAGATGGGCATACGATAGAACCAGAAGTTAGAGTCCACGTATCTTCTGACATTCGAAATTACCGTACCAGTGTGCTTCTATCAACTGCTTCGGTTTCCGTACAAGATTCTGATGGACAGTTTAGATCGGTACGTGCACTGTTAGACAGTGCAAGTCAGAGCAGTTTTATAACCGAACATTGCTTCAAGAGCCTAGGTTTGTCTCGACGCAAAAGTAATGTAACTATCCAAGCTCTTGCAGGTACGCCCGTGCCAACAGTAAGAGGATTTACACAAGTATTAGTCAGACCAAATGAACAAACGTCGCCAACCCTTACAGAGGAGGTGCTCATTTTACCACGCATAACCGGGCTAACACCATCAGCTCGAATATGGAAGAACGACTGGCCTCACTGGATATAACTCTAGCGGATCCTGCGTATCACGAGTCACTACCAATCGATATACTCTTCAGAGCTGATGTTTTTCCGTATCTCCTTTGTGGGGATAAGCGAGAAGGTGGTCTGAATGAACCCGTCGCGTTGTCCACCATATTTGGATGGATCTTGATGGGACGTATCGCGGGTACGGAAGAGAGGACTACGACTGCATTGTATACAACCTTAGAATCCATAGACCAATCTGTGCAAAGATTCTGGGAGTTGGAAGAAGTACCTATGGCTGAACGGAACACGCCAGCAGATATGACATGTGAGGAAATATATACCAGCACTACATCTCGACAAGATGATGGTAGATACATTGTTCATCTGCCATTTGTCACCAACCCACCGAAATTAGGAGAGTCAAGGGCCACGGCTCTTAAGCGACTTCATCGACTTGAAACCAGATTAGAAAAGTCGGAAGACCTTTGTATGCAATATAATGCAGCAATGCAGGATTACTTAGACAGTGGTCACATGACAAAAGTACCACAGGCTCAGTGTGGGGTAGAACCAGTCTACTATACTCCGCATCACGCAGTGATAAAGCTCGAGAGAACCACCACAAAAGTACGAGTGGTGTACGATGCTTCGGCTGTAACGACCTCTGGGATGTCGCTGAATGATAACCTATACCCGGGACCAAAATTGCAACAAGATTTACCGGGAATAGTTTTACGTTTTCGGTTGCATACTATAGTCTTTACTGCTGATGTCAAACAGATGTTCCGGCAGATTAAAGTGACACCAGAAAACCATCAATACCAACGCTTGCTCTATCGGTTTTCATTGGCAGAACCAGTAAGTGAATTTTAAATGACAACCGTGTCTTTCGGGCAGCGTTCATCTCCATTTCTCGCGATAAGAACCCTGCATCAATTAGTAGAGGATGAAGCTAAACAGTATCCTGAAGTGAGACAAGTTGTACGAGAAGACATGTACGTTGACGATGTTGCCACTGGGTCTGACAGTGTAGAAAACGGACTAGAATTACAACGCAATTTGAGCTTAGTAATGGGGAAAGGGCAGTTTGAGCTTCGAAAATGGAGTAGTAATTCTCGTGCGCTCTTGGAAGCTGTACCAAGCTCACACCGACAAACGGACCCAGTCACCTTCGATGTAACCGAGGGTGGGACCACCAATGTTCTAGGACTTAAATGGATTCCAAATCTGGATAAGTTAAGCTACAATGTCCGACCGAACCCAGTGCGTTATAGCAAACGTGCCATCCTCTCGGAAATCGCGCGTATCTACGACCCTCTTGGATTATTATCACCTGTCACAACCGAGCTTAAAAGGTTAATGAAGTACCTTTGGTCTATAGACCTTGGTTGGGATGACAACATACCACAAGAAGCGGCAGAGGCTTGGACACGTTATCACCAAGAGTTGCCAGAGTTGTCGTCGATCCGAGTTCCCCGTCGAGTGACTAGTAACAACGAAAAATATGAGTTGCACGGTTTTTCTGATAGTTCCGAAGCAGCATATGCCGCGGTGATATATCTCCGTGTCGTGGCACCGGACAATTCGGCAAAATGTTTTATGTTAATGGGTAAATCGAAAGTCGCCCCGTCAAAACGGATCACGATTCCAAGATTGGAGCTCTGCGGTGCATTGTTATTAGCTCGATTATTACATTTTGTGTGCCAAAACCTAACTAGAATCAAGATCGAAAGGGTGATAGCCTGGTCTGATTCTACAGTGGCCTTGGCATGGATAAAGTCGCCAACAGCGCAATTGAAGACATTTGTAGCAAATAGAGTTGCACAAATACAGCGAACTGTTACATGCGGCCCTTCAGGGATCCAAAAGCTGGTGTACTTGATAAATAATAATAGTCAATTAGAATGGTAATCAAATGTATTATATTAAACCAGACAAAACAAGCAGAATAATAGTGTTGATTGTAGCGAATCGTAGTTCGTTCCGAAGTTGATAATCTCCGTGTAAGTCGTGTGTGATGGCTGGGCGGCTAAGCGAGTCGTGTGGTGTTCTCGTCTCTGGATACATCTAACTCAGGCTGTCTCGCTGTCCCCTATATATATGGTGGCGGCGTCCTTTGAAAGTGAGCGGCGCGTGTACAGTCGTCCTTGATATGGACCTCACGACTATGAAAGTGGTATTCGTAGTCGAAAACACTTTTGGGTGTGGTCGCATTCCTGGTTGTTATTATGAGCAAATATATGATATTGCGTAATCCCATTACACCTCCCTACCAAAAAAAAGATTGTTAACCTTTAAGGGTTAAGAATCTTTAACATCGTTAATTAATAGTTTACAATGGCTGAATTACATTGTTTACATTGACATTTTAAATTTTGTATGCAGTTAACAATTTGATTATAGTATTACATTTGATTACAATAATGTGAGCATTTTACAATTTTAATGTCATCATTATTATTATTATTGTTTACAATTTTAATTGTGGTTAGTAAAATAAATTAATACATGATTTAATTAAACAATTAGTGTTAATAAAAATGATTAATAATCTTTAATAAAATAATATAGGTACCTGAAATTATAACATTATAAGCGTTACGTAAGTATACAATTTAAGTATTTCCCCTTTTATAATAATAATATTTATCTTCCACCTATATACTAATTTATGTGAATAATTGTTAAATTTGTCACAGACATATGCAACTATGGTTCTATTCAAGGTAATTCATCATGTAAGTTGGATCTCTAGTGTTTTCTATTATTTTTACTAATTGTTTGCATTCTCCATTACAATGATCATCTATGAAAAGTTCAAGGCTTCTAGTTATTTTATTTAAAGTTCTATGATCGTAGTGGTTATTTATTTTCTTGTTTGCCTTTAATATATGCCAATTAAAGCATACGGATTGTAACTTATTTTCTTTAACGTTATAAATATGTACTTCTGTTTTTAAAATTGTTTTTAGCTCCTCAATGAATCTAAAACATATAATAAATGTTAATTTATGTATTTGTTTTCATTATTTAATTTATTTTGTGTTATATTTATTTATTGACTAATAATTATTATTTATTTTGCCTTAAAATTCCTTTTATATTTTTTTGCTAATTTATATAACTTAATGGGCTTTATCTTTGTTACTATGTAATTGAATAGGCATTTCGTTAAAATTACGTCTGCAACTGGATCGTGACAATGTGTAATATTATGATTAATATCGCATGCTAGTTCATGAGCTTCTGATAGTCCTAACATTCTACCATTTTTATTTAATTTACCTAAATAACCTGAATATAAAACTTCCTTAGTCTCTAGGTTTGATAATTCTAATACAAATTCGTCATTATTCCTAACGCTAATTGCCGATATATTTAAATATGCTAAAATTCCTGTTAATCTTAAACGCTTAATTATCGTGATATCTGACGTTCCGTTCCAAAATACTATTAGTGGCTCCCTATCGTTTATGTGCAAATATCTTTGCAAGTATACCGTAGACAAGGTTGATTCCCCCTGCCGACTTACACTATTGTATAACTGTTCCAGCAATGGTTCAATCACTCTTGCCTTTTTCCCTCGGAATACTCGTTTGATATTCTGCACTGTTTTCTTTAGGTCGCATCGGCGGAATCTTCTTAACTTATCATCCTTTGTAAGTATAAGAGGACTCCCCTCCAATTTCTTGGGTTGGTATTTTTCTAAACTATTCGATATCGCGCCGGATACCAGTAAGGTTTCGTTCTTACTGACGGTAAAGAACTCGAAATCCATTATAAAAAAGCGTACCTGTGAGCTAAAATAAAATAATTATTTTTCTTTAAAAAAACTTAAATTGGTTTTTTTTTTAGTATTTATTGCTATGTATATGATATATGATATATGATACATGATATATGATATTTGATATATGATATAGTTTCCTGAGGTTATTCTTCGAAAATCGTTTCAATGATGTCGCGTCGTCTGATTAGTTGTTCTATTAGTAAACCCAACTCTACACACATTGGTCGATTATGATTTGGTCTTAAGATAACTGTGCGTACAAAATCATTAACATGGATCATGACCCGTGCTAAGAAATTCGGCCTGAAAGGTATGGTCATATTACTATTCGCCCTTCTTATATGTTCTGGGAAGCAATGTAATCTGACTACTTCCCCTCGAGTTATTTGTGTATGACTGGTTGATTCAATTAATTCGTTTTTTAATTCTCTCAGAAACTCAAATGTTTGTAGTTGCATTCGAACGGTTCGTGCTACAGGTGGTATGTTCTCACCCATTTTGTACTTAAAATTTTCACGTTTGTTTTTATATATATTTTTTGTTTTCTTCTTAATTTCTGAAATAGTTAAAAGTTATTGTTATATAAGTATTATTAGAATATTATTTACGTATATGTATATATTATTATATTTTTTATGCACGTAATATTATTTTATTTAAATTATAGGATATTATTTTACGTATTATTTCCTTATGCACGTATTATATTTTATTATTATTTTTATTTTATTTTTTGTTTTGTTTAATTTATTTATCGAATATGTTCTTCACTGTAAATTTGGTGTTGAATATAATATTGATCTAATATTTCTGCGATTTTTAAACACATTGAATTACAGGCTGGTTCGCGGTTACATCTAGTGCAAACGAAGGCTGTTAACGGACCCATAACGTTTTCAAGTTCAGTTCAAGAATTTATTTCCTCCTGTTGTGCGTGTGGTAATCTATAAGGTCTACGATAGATAGGTGGCTGATCCTTTTTTAACTTAATAGAATGTGTACCGACATTGGTAAATGTTAAAACATCCCCTTCCAAATGAAATATGTTATTATATCGTTCGCATATTTCGTAAATAGATTGTTTTTCAATTTCGTCCATGTGGTCAGTTATTATTACTTGTTTCAAACGTTCTATTCGTTTTTTATGATCATTTGTCGATTCTACATTATATATTTCGTATTCAGTATCAAAGAGCATTTTATTTAAATCAAATTCAGATATATTTTTCGTTTCTTCCGAGATATTCAACATGCTAACTATTGCCCTACCATTATTAACGATTGATACTGTACTACTGCAATATACGTCTTTTACTAGTTCTTGCTTATGTATAAATATTTCTTTGCTTTCTATGAGTGGGTCGCTATCTGTATTCCTACAATAGTTTCAGTCCGCGGATTTAATTTAATAAAACTGGTTTTGTCGGTCTCCTTGAAATTTGTTAGCGCATGCGAGGTCGTTTGAATAATTAATTTGTTGTTTGCTACATCGACTATTGCGTTATTTTTCGACAAGAAATCGTTTCCTAATATTCCGTCCTTGGGTATTGGAAATCGTGCACTTACGATATGAAATTCTGTTTTAATGTTTTCGCTATTTAATTTAATTAATATTGATATTTTCCCTATGGTTTTTGTAAGACATTCATTTATACCGCGTAGATTTATTTTTTGCGTTTCGTCTACTTCTAGTTCTTCGCGTAAGCAATTTATTTTGAGAATATTTACCTGACTACCTGTATCTATCATTAAATGTAATTGATTTGTTTTTGCGGCATTAGAATCGAATGTTATATGATTATTTTCTAGTTTTGCGAATATGTGAAATATTCGTTCGTCGGTTGTTCCGCGATAATCTGGTTTATCGTGCGAGTACCGCGTACCTCGTTCGACACGTTGGCGTTTCCCGAATTATTTCTACTTTCGTCGTTTCTCTTTTTGTAACATGAATCTACGTTATGACCGTTTTTATTGCAATATGAACACGTAACTGGTTGTGCATTATAATTTGTCGGCGGTTGCGTAAAATTATTTCTATTAGGTGGACGGTTGTTGCTCGCGTAGTTAGGTCTCGAATTATTTCTACATTGTGATGCAAAATGATTTCCATTGCAGTTATAACATTTTATTGGTGGTCTATTAATTGGTTGAGAGAAATTGTTTGCTCGTGGATAATTATTTTGCGCAAAATTATTCGGCCTTACAAAGTTATTTGGTCTTACGTTCCTGTTGTTCCTATTTTCATAATTCGATCTACGTTGGTTATTGTTTTGCGAATAACTACTCGAATAATGATTCCTATTTTCCTGTTCTAATCTTAATTCTACCTGTTCTGACATAGCGATTTGTTTCGCGATTTCAAGAGTTTTAGCATTACGAGATTTTACTATCGTTCTAATCGGTTCTACTAATCCTTTAATAAATACTGCTAGAGTTTGGTCCCTTAATGTTTCATGTATAATTTTTGCTTCTGCAGGCTCTTTGTTTAACGTGCTTACGGTACATAATTGATAATATAGTTTTTCTACTCTATGGCAATAATCGTTCACATCCTCATTGTGATTCATTCTAATCGAATTTAATTGAAGTTGTAACGACGATGCATTGGTTGTTACTTCGAATGCGTCTGTTAAATATGCTTTTATAAATTGCCATTTTGTTACGTTTTTATATTTAATCATTTCTAGTGCTCTACCCGTTAATCGCGTAGTGATATATTTTACTAATATTGGTGCGCTAGTTGCATCGACTAAACCTACTGCCATATCACATGCATTTATGAATTGGTAAATATCGTCTATCCCTGTGCATACTGGAATTAATTTAAAAGCGTCTTCTAATCTTATGGTTACTGCCATTTTTTTATTGCGTGATTTAGATATAAAATCTAACGACTGATATTCAAAACTATCTGTGACTTTGCTACGTGTGACTACTCCTAATTGTGGACTTGGGGTTTTACTTGTGCTACCTACTAACTTGGTATCTACTATAGTATTTAACTGGGCTTTCTGCTGGGCTTCAAACTGGGCTTGGGCTTCTCTCTGGGCTAATAACTGGGCTTCTAACTGGGCTTCTTCTACTACACTAGTGTCATACAATGAATTAGCTACGTTCAAGGGAGATGTATCTTCTTTGTCCATAAATTAACTTAACCACCTATTTAATACGTTAACAATCATAATAATACTCAATAAAATTCAATAATGCCCTATAAATACAATAATAACTTCAATAATATGCCCTCTAATAAATTCAATAAACTTCAATAATACTTCAATAATAAAAATGCCCTCAATAATCAATAAACTTCAATAATAATCAATAATAACTTCAATAAAAATATGCCCTCAATAATAAAACTTCAAATAATCAATATGCCCTCAATAATTCAATAATAATCAATAAAATATGCCCTCAATAAAATTTAAAACGGTTTACACCATTACACTTATAATCAACTACCTAGATTTATCTTAATATGTCTTAATTATGTTGCATACGTCTATGTAACAAATCTAAATAACTATTCACTCACAATAATGCTGCGTTTATGGCTGATGATGACATGTTGCCGTTGATGATGCTGCTAATGGATTTGTTGGTACTGCAATGTGACTTATTTGTTTTTTGTTGGTTCCTCCTGGAGTTGTCTTCGCTGAAGAGTGATCAATTCTTCGTTGTTGACAGTAGCCTTTGATGGTTGCCTCCCTTTGTGGAATCCTACCTTCGACTGCGCCAGTGTTACATGCGGCCCTTCAGGGATCCAAAAGCTGGTGTACTTGATAAATAATAATAGTCAATTAGAATGGTAATCAAATGTATTATATTAAACCAGACAAAACAAGCAGAATAATAGTGTTGATTGTAGCGAATCGTAGTTCGTTCCGAAGTTGATAATCTCCGTGTAAGTCGTGTGTGATGGCTGGGCGGCTAAGCGAGTCGTGTGGTGTTCTCGTCTCTGGATACATCTAACTCAGGCTGTCTCGCTGTCCCCTATATATATGGTGGCGGCGTCCTTTGAAAGTGAGCGGCGCGTGTACAGTCGTCCTTGATATGGACCTCACGACTATGAAAGTGGTATTCGTAGTCGAAAACACTTTTGGGTGTGGTCGCATTCCTGGTTGTTATTATGAGCAAATATATGATATTGCGTAATCCCATTACAGAACGACCAGTCATACTTGTGGAGACATGTACCAACCAAGGAGAACCCGGCAGACTGTGCGTCCAGGGGATTGTCGCCAAAAGAACTCGCCAATCACGTTCAGTGGTGGATGGGACCAACTTTCCTCAGATTGTCAGAAGACTATTGGCCATCCACAGAAGCAGTGATGTTAACCGATGAGTCGCGCGAGGAGCAACTTGAGACGAAGGTAATCACGTTGGTTACGACCGAAACCTTGACCGAATGTCCGTTATTGTACCAGTCGGACAGTTGGACAAAAATTACGCGTTTGGCTTGCTATTGGCTGCGAGTACGTAAGCGTCTCCTTAAAAAGGAAATTCCGGACCGTCAAACACCGCCCACTTCCGCTGAGATCGATGAGGCCATACGGGCATTAGTACGATGGACACAACGAGTGTATTTTTCCGATGACCTCAATAATCTGACCCACAACCGATCATGTTCATCCAAGCTGCGGAAGCTTGCTCCATTTCTCGATTTCGACAACGTGATAAGGGTGGGTGGACGTTTACAGCGTGCAGATTTACCATTTTATCAAAAATGTCCAATTCTTTTTTTTTTTTTTTCTTTATTAATATTAAATACACAATCTGTACCTCAAGGGTACAACAAGAGTATTAGCTAAAATATAAACAAACAAAATAACATGAAAAGCTTGATAAAAGCAGCCACCCAGTGATGACACTTAAAAATTGAGGTTATAATTAGGTTTTCTCATAGACACACAATATGTTTATTGATTAATTTTTTTTTTTTTTTTTTTTTTTTTTTTTAATTTAAAATTATGATAATATTAAGTCAGCATATCTCTGCACCAGTTGCGTTTTAGTCGCCTAGGAGGATTTCCCGGAATAACATTTGATGAGAGTGTTTTGACTAAAGAATTTGAGTGAGTTGCAAGCCTTTTATGAAATCTTTTATAATAAATAGCAGCTACTTCTTTAATAGTTTTAATTTTTAGGTCTGTGTGGAGAGTATGATTGGAAACATATGGGGGGGAGTTTGTTAATTTTCTTAATGTTATGTTTTGAAAAGTCTGAATGCGATTTGTATTTGATTTTTTTGCGTTTCCCCACAGTTGGATACCGTAGGTCCAAATGGGTTTAATGAGGGATTTGTACATTAGTAGTTTTATATTAAGGTTGGTGTGTTTGTTATTGACTAGTAGAGATTTAAGCATACGAAGTCGGAGATTTAGTTGGAGTCTTTTAACACGTGTATGTTGTGCCCATGTTAGTCTACGGTCAAGGGTTAAGCCAAGATACTTGACTGTCGGAGTGGACGGAATTTGCGTACCAAAGAGAGTGACTGGCGGGCAGTGTCCTAGCTTAAGGGTAAACGTAGTGTGATTAGATTTGGTTTGATTAATCTTAATCCTCCAATTCTTGTACCAGGTTTCCATAAGAGAAAGATGATTCTGTAGATTAAGCGATGCTACAAAGGGGTTTTCACTTGTAGATATGATGAGTTTGTCATCTGCATAGTCTGCCACAATGGTGTTGACGGATGTTGGTTGATCAGAAGCATATAAGTTATATAGTAATGGAGAAAGGATACCCCCTTGAGGCACACCAGCTCTGACGTTAGCAATGTTTGAATATGCAGATTTAAAATGAACTTGAAAATAACGATCAGTTAAATAAGATTTAAGTAGCATGTAGTATGTTGGGGGCAAAAAGGACTTTACCTTGTACAGCAGCCCTTCATGCCATACACGGTCAAAGGCCTGTTGAATGTCAAGAAATACACAAGAACAATACATTTTTTTTTCAAGTGCGAAAGAAATCGAATCAACTAGCCTGTGTACTTGATGGATTGTAGAATGATGTGCGCGAAAACCGAATTGATAGTTAGGTAATAAATTTTTTCACTAATTATGGGAAGTATGCGATTCAGTATTAGTCTTTCTAGCACTTTTCCGAAAAAAGGTAATAGACTAATTGGTCTATATGACGTTACCAGGTCAGGGGGCTTGTTTGGTTTAGGGAAAAGTATGATTTTGGAGAACTTCCATAAAAGTGGGAAGTAAGACAATCTGAGTACGGCATTATATATATGAGTTAGATATACGGTTGCGCGTTTAGGAAGGCATCTGGCTACTTCAGCCGTTATTAGGTCAAAACCCGGAGACTTCCTAAGAGTGTGCTTTTGGATTGCAAATTTAATATCGCTCGATGAAAATTGTTTAATTTGGGAAGATAGAGGTAAAGGCATATCAAGACCACTGAGAATTGTATCAGAGTTGACAGGTAAAATATATTGGTGAGGTTGAAAAACATTAAAGAGGTGATTTTTGAAAAGTTCTGCTTTCTCTGTGTCCGACACAGTGAAACTCCCATCAGATTTATTGTCCAATTCTATTACCTAAAGAAGCACGGATGACTACGCTTTTGATTGACCAGGTACACAGAAGCAATGGTCACCCAGGCGCACAAACCGTGCAGAACATTATACGACAGCATTTTTGGGTATTATCGGCAAGAAGTATAATACGAAAGCAACTCCATCGTTGTATACCATGTTTCAGAGTACTACCTCGGGCTCCTCAACCGATCATGGGAGATCTACCGCCACACAGACTTGGCCAAATCAAACCATTCGGAAAAGTTGGTATTGATTTTGCGGGACCATTCGACGTAAAGGCTGCTCTGTTACGCCGACTGCGGGTCACCAAGGCGTACATATGCATATTCGTATGTATGGCGACTACAGCCGTACACATAGAGCTTGCCTCGGACTTGTCGACGCCCACATTTATTGCAGCCCTCGAACGCTTTATCGCACGACGAGGACGTTGCACGGACATATACACTGACTGTGGGACTAATTTTGTAGGAGCTAATCATTATTTAAAGGAAGTGCAAGAAATTCTGAAGTCACCTACGACCATCCGCTAGGCTTCATCAAATCAAGTAACCTGGCACTTTAATCCTCCTGCTGCGCCGCACATGGGTGGCCTCTGGGAAGCGGCAGTCAAGTCGGCCAAGGGGTTGTTACGGCGAATAGTTCAAGATCAGGTCCTTACGTACGAAGAACTAAATACTGTCCTCCACAAAATAGAAGCAACCCTAAACTCCAGGCCATTAGGCGCCCTCTCCAGCGATCCTAACGATTTAGCACCACTCACCGCAGGGCATTTTTTGACTATGGGTCCACCAGCCTCTATACCACAACCATATACCCACGACCATCCACTAGCCTACACTCTACGTCAACGTTGGACCCTAGTTCAACAGATTCAACTTCACTTCTGGCAGCGATGGCAAAAGGAATACTTACAAAATCTGCAAACGAGAAAGAAGTGGCAACGCCCAGACAGGAACCTGGCGGTGGATGACTTGGTAATCATTAAGGAACCTACACCACCACTCACATGGAGTACAGCGCGCGTTGTCAAACTATACCCTGGCGAAGACAATGTCGTCCGAGTAGCTGATGTCAAATTAACTAATGGCAAGACTCTCAAGCGTCCAGTGGTGAAGTTATGCCCTTTACCGTTGTGATTGAATGTGGGACCATTCAAGGTGGGCGGTATGTTCAGGCATTTACGTAAGCGGGTGATAGCGCAACGAACACACCGTACCTAAGCTATACCGCAGACGACGTTTAGTTCATGTTCCGCCACCGGACTGTGCGTGCGTAGCCGCTATACGTTGCTGTGCGTAATTTGCTACCTTGAACCGTGGTTTTGTTTATGTTCCGATTTGTTGTGTTTTCTTTGTTCTGTTACCGTCAATCACCGTCACTCCACTTCACCAATCACCATCACCAGTCACCGTCACCAGTAACATTACCGTCACTCGTCACCTTCGTTCAGCGTCCGGCTATCACGGTTTATTAATTTATTATTATTATTTGATTTATTAGGTTAATATTATATTTGTAAATTAGATTGTTAAGAGCCCCACGCCGGCCGGCACATTTGTGTCACGATATTTATTTTCTTGTTTTTACCAATAGTAGGCCGTCACCCGGCACTTTACATTAATCTACCTACGAGTTGTTGTTTGAGTAGACCATCATATACAGTCCACAATACCGTAGTAACAATACCACTTTCATAGTCGTGAGGTCCATATCAAGGACGACTGTACACGCGCCGCTCACTTCAAAGGACGCCGCCACCATATATATAGGTAAGTGTAAGTGTAAGTTGTAAGTGTATTTTGTGTATATTATATATGTGATCGTAGGCAATGCATCTAAAATATTATTTATTATGCAGGCAGGAGACCAAAAGTGCAGAGGGACCGGTCCCCCCCCCGCCGGCGAAATCGGTCCCCCCTCCGGCGGCGAGACTGGTCTCCTTCCAGACGGCGATACGGGACCTCACAGCGGCTGCGGGACTCGGCCCCCCCGTCGTTGGGGAATGGTGCCGGGCAGACTTCACACCAGCACTCAGGCCATGACCGTGGCTCGAATGCTCTTTCATCTATGGGCCACGATATGGCCTCCATGAATGTAGGAGTGAGTATAATATTGTAATATATTTGTAATATACATGTTAGTTATAAATGTTTTTAAATACATTGTTTATAGCAGTAGTTCTCAACCGGGGTGACATGTCACCTTAGGGTGACGTGGATCTAGCTTAGGGGTGACGCAGAATTTTAACAAGAAAAGAAAAAATTTAAAAAATAAATTTTTCGAGAATAGTAAAATTATAATAATAATAATAAAATTTCGAAAACAATCATATTATTTCTTATAATACATAATATATTATACACCTATACCACCACTGTCATGTACATAACATACCTCAAAGTTCTTATCTTTATAATAGTTTGTATTATTTATATTTAATCTTTTGGTCCGATAAACACGTGTACCTAGTAATAAGTAATTTGTCGTGCGATAACGCTGCGATACCGCTACATACGTCTTAACGACTCAACATTAACCGGCCATCAGTCAGTATTCTACAGTCGCTGTGTAATGTTATCGCTCGTTGTGTATTTTACATTTTGTTATTACTTATTAAGACATTTTCAACACAATCGATTATTTTTTTGAAAATAATGGAATATCGTGGAGTGACTGTGTTGGAATTTGCACAGACGGAGCTCCAAGTATGACTGGGAGTATCAAGGGATTTGTTACACTGGCTAAAATAAAAAATCCATTAATCGTTAAGACCCACTGTTTCATTCACAGAGAAATGCTGATGACAAAAACGTGGTTAGTGAACTCAATTCCGTTCTGAGTAATTCCGTTCGTATGGTCAACTACATTAAAGGAAAGCCCCTAAAAAGTAGAATTTTTGCCGAGATTTGTGAATCAATGGATGCTGATTTCACAAATTTGTTGTACCATACCGAAGTGAGGTGGTTATCCAGAGGAAAGGTTCTGTTACGTCTCCATGAATTGAAAGAGGAACTTTTGCTGTTTTTCATGGAAGAGGAGAACAATGAATTTACATGTTATTTGGAAGACCACGACTGGATATCAAAATTCGCATACTTGGCTGATATTTTTCAATATCTTAACCAGGTTAATTCTAGTTTGCAAGGACCATCAGAAAATATTTTAACTTCCACCGACAAAATTTCAGCCTTTCAAGAAAAAATGTCCGTGTGGTGTGCAAACTTGGATAAAGGGAATACAACTATGTTTCCACTGTTTACGGGCCAGGAAAACTCCAGTCCTACCGTTCTAAAAATCATACGAAGTCACTTACAGACTTTACAAATATCTATGAAACATTATTTTCCAGACTTAAACGTTGAACACTACGACTGGATTCGGAACCCTTTTACTTCCATGATACAAACAGATGACTGTGAGGTACAACAGGAAGCAGTGGAATTGAAGAACGACCGAACGCTTCTAGTTAAGTTTAATGAGGTCACGCTAGACAGCTTTTGGGTGGCTCTTAACAATGAATACCCTCGATTATCGAAAAAGGCTATTGAAGTGCTCCTTCAGTTTTCTACGTCTTGGTTATGTGAGCATGGCTTTAGTGCACTAACAAATATAAAAACAAAAAAACTATAGAAGACGATATGAGACTAGCTCTTTCCACCATCAACCCTAGGATTCCCCAACTTTGTAAAAAACACCAGGGTCAAATTTCACATTAAATTTATATAAATCATTATTTTTTAATAACTTTAATTTTTTTCTGTGCTGTATTTTTTTTTTAATAAAAGAATAATTTTAATATATACAGCTAAGATTTTTTATTATTTTGATGTTAGTTTTTTTTTTTTTTTACATTACACAGTTAGGGTGACGCGATGTTTGATTCTAGTGGCTAAAGGTGACATGAATCAAAAAAGGTTGAGAACTACTGGTTTATAGGATGACGGCAAGCTAGTGGTAAGCTATAAAAAAGTTCCTGTGTACTAATTTTTGTGTTCTTTTTATTGTCTAATTCTAATTTGTGTTTGTATAATATATTTTTTAAACGTTAATTAGTATTTATAATTAATATTTAATTAAAAATACGTATATTATATTGTTAAAAAAATTATATATTATAAATAATATTTTGTTTTAAATTATGATCATATACTATGTTTAATTCAAATTAAATAACTAACTTAACAACGTTACAAATAGGTGTAGTATATAAAAATATTTTGAATGATCGATACGTCAAATAATACAGTTAAACACATAGTATACATAAATATTATACAAAATATAGGTAATAAAATAATATAAATAAATAACTATAAATAATTTTTGAAAAATTAACAACAACATTTTATATTACTATACTATATTAATACACATTTTATGTTGGTATAATTCTGTAAAAATTAAATCCCTGAAATAAAATATTACGTTTTCAAAACTTCAAATAATACTTATGATTGTTGTGTGAGGTGTAGTGTACACAAATATATAAAGTATAAAAATATTTCGAGTGATCGATACGTCAAAGAATACAGTTAAAAACATAGTAGGTATATAGAAACATTATAAAAAATTTAAAATATAGATGGTAAATGGTAATATCAATAATAATAATAATAACTATAATCATAATAAAATAATTATCAAACAATAATTAATTATTGATTTCAATTTTGAAATTAATTGGATTCAATTTTTACAGAATTATACCAACATAAAATATATAGGTACCTATATTTTGTATAATATTTTTGTATGTATATTATATACTATGTTTTTAACTGTATTATTAATTGACGTATCGATCATTCTAAATATTTTTATAATTTTTTTAATTTTTTTATAATTTTTTTAACAATATAATAGAATAGAATATACGTATTTGTCATTAAATATTAATTATAGTTACTAATTAACGTTCAAAATATATTTGATCAACCATTTGCATGTGATTGTGAGTAATATTGTAGCTGGTGATTTTTTTTCCGATTACGGAGTCATACAGACGCTACGATAAAAATACGTGAATTTAGACTTTTGAACGATAGAGTGTAATAGAGTATATTATATACTACCATAAACAGCGTATAAAGACATGGTGGAGTTTAAGTAATCGGTAAACATTGGCACGTAAAACAGTTTGTTGATTACATAATGTAATCGAACCAAAAACTAATGCCTAACCAAATAGTTTGTTTACACACGTCGGGTACTTGTGAAATATACGTATAAAAACTTGGACTCACCGGTCTCCGAAGTGTCCTAGAAAAATGTATCTGAAAATAAACTGGATAGAGATGAAAATGAAATAAGAAGTGAAGTAAATAAAAGAGCAAATTGTTAAATGACTGGGAAATGTGCAAAAAGATGAAAAAAAAAGTAGCGATCAACTGTCTTGCACGGATGTTGAAACGCTACGTGCCGTGGATGTCGTTCAACGGCTCGGTCGTCGCCTCGTACACCCTCCCCCCTCCACTATTACACCGCGCGCCCTCCAAAGATTATTATCGCATATACCGCGAACATGTTAACACAGAAACGCGGTGTCACTTATGACCAGCTTCCTATACTCGCCATCTACGGAATACGAATATCGTTATGGGAAAGCTCAAAGTCGACAGTTGGACTGTTCCAGAGTTTCGGTTGTCCCAACTCCCAAGTCTACACGTGAGTTCACAATGTTTAATTATATTTACCAATTGTCATGTATGTGGAATTATTATGTATTATTTGGAATTTGAATTACAAGCACCAAACCCAAAGGGAAAAGGGAAAAACGGCCCCCGTCGTCAAAAGTGGCCCCGGTGACGAAGACAAAAACGAAAAGGGCCCAAGCAATAACACAGATACTGGAAGGAATATTATTATTAGTGATGTTACGAACTGTTCGATTTTCGAACCGAACCGAACCGAACTCGGGGTGTTCGGTTCGGTTCGAAAATCGAACTCAAAATTGCAAATAGTCGAACCGAACCAAATACCTAATAGTTCGGTTCGACAATCGATCCAGACTCCAGAGAATTTAAAAACAAGTCGACGATCGGACGATCCAACATTATTATTGTAATTAATAATTATTATTATTATTATTTAATATTTATTGCGTGTTTAGGCCGGCAGCGGCGCGAGGCGCGGCATACCCCCATACCGGGCCTTTCACCGAGCTCACCGTGATACAACTTCACTACGCCAGGCGGTGCAGGGTTATGACTTATGAAAAACCCTAGATACAAAAATAGATTGTTTGGTTGTTTTCAATTTTAATATCTATGGCTTATTATTAATATCTTATCTAATATTATTATAGTAAATACTAAATACTAAATAGTAAACAATAAATGAATAATACATTTTTAACCTTTGGAATTTTTTTAATGTTCGGTTCGAGTTCGATAAAATATTTTGAAAAGTTCGGTTCGGTTCGAGTTCGATTAAAAATATGTAGGTTCGGATCTGTTCGAGTTCGTTAATTTAAAGAAGAGTTCGGTTCGGTTCGGTTCGACCTTAAAAATCAGGGTTCGTAACATCACTAATTATTATTATTATTAACACTTGTTTTACAATATTATATTAAAATAATAATAAATTGTGTTTTTGTTTCAGCTTTTTAATAAAAAAAAAATTTTTATACACCTAACTAACATATTTTATTTATTTATTATTATATATTTTTTCTAACTGATTTTTTGTAACATTCATAAATAAATACATTTTATGAATAATATATATATATTTTTTTTTCTAACTATTTTTTTGTAACATTCATAAATAAATAAATTTTATGAATAATAAACTTTTTTCTTGTTTATATAATCTAACTAATTGTCTCATTCTATATTTGAGCAAAACTTACAATATTAACACTTAAGCTTTTCTATACAGGTAATTTTATTGTATAATATAATTTAAATGTATATATACATATATATATGCATGTGCTACATCAGTTACAAATTAACAATGAATAATAATTAAGTGTTAGGTGTAGTAACTCTTATGATTAACAGAGTATGGTTTAGTTACAAATTAGTAATCAGTATTGATACAATGATGAATCTTTTTGTTGTGTTTCTGTTACATATGCATTGATGATATTATGCATTGACATATTCATTTCTAGTATAATGTTTCTGAAATAATACAAATGCATACAAATATCTGCTGATATATTTTTAGAGTACATAAATAATTCTAAATAATTTACCACCTAGTGTGCTAGTCGCAGTCAGTCTAAATGCATGTTTGACATTTGATACAAATACATGACAAAATCCGCATCAAGAGAGAAGCACGTAGAGGTTGTCGAATTTCCCCTATGCCTTAGTAGCAGTACAACAATGATTCTGTTTCTGTTACATCTGCATTGATAGTCATTTTTAGTATAATGTTTCTGAAATAATACAAATGCATACAAATATCTGCTGATATATTTTTAGAGTACATAAATAATTCTAAATAATTTACCATCTAGTGTGCGAGTCGCAGCCAGGTTAAATGCATGTTCGACATCAGTTACGTATTCATTACAAAATCCTCATCCAGAGAGAACCATTTCTCGGAGGTTGTCCAACTTTCTCTCCTCCGCGAGTCGTACTTACGACTGCTTATAAACCATGTGTCACACAGATCGGATTCGATGTTCATTAAGTTCTTGTAGACTTCATTGTACAGTTATATCGCTTGTAGAATTTCTCTGTACACAATGTTCTTAGTGACGAATCTACCACGGCCATCACTGTACATAGCAACTCTAATGGATTTTATGGATTGAGAGTCCCTCACTCGGGAAAACGCTGCATACAGTTGGCCTATAATAAAGTTTAAAAAAGTAGAATATAAATGATACCTATGAATTTATTAATATAATATATATAAATCATGTATAATACATTTTTGCATGCCAACGAAATAATAAAAATGTTGACAAATATTACAATATTTTAAGCATAGTTTTACACCTTTGGAGGAATTTAAATTCAATTTATTATAATTTTATAACATATAATATGTAAATGTAGTTTTCTTGTTTTGAAATTTGTTTGAAATATTGCAAAAAATTAATACGTGTAACCCACTGTAAAGGTTAGTACAGGTATAAGGTATGAATTGAAGTAATTAAACTTGGTAATACAATATTAGTATATTATAATCGAGGGGTAAACACCTTGGGGGTAATCATGGGTAATCATAGGTAATCTTTGTAGTAAGTCATGGGAAATCATAGGTATAATCATTTAAATCAGTAATCTGGTGTACAAACTTTCTGTAATTACCCCTCGTATATAATATCATAATATTACATAACATGTATGTTTTAAAAAATTGAAATGTATTGAATTTACTTATTATTACTTACCTTATTACGTATGTAACGAAATTGTCATAAACAATCGACACACCAAGCTCCTACTAAAACTGTTTGCGCCGACGTTCCTGACTAGCGGTTGTCGCCTGACACACGGTCCCTCGGGATTGTAGGGTAGGGCAAATATTTGAATATAACACAATTTCATATAAATGGTATAAAGTATTATTGCATGTATTGAACTTTACATGCACTACAATGGTGTTTACAACATACAGTTAATATACACAAAATATAGAAGGGGATCACCGACTGGTCTGCAGCTGTACTGCTGCACTGTGGACTTGAGATGACGGCTGAACTGCTGACTTCCACGAACAATGGTAGTACGGAAACTAACGGTTTTGTACTGGTATTGAGCAACGTTGACAAGTGAATGTGAAATGTAGCGGAGCTGCTAGCTTCAACTCGTGTTTTAAGAGCGTGCACCTGAGCGTAGGGCCGTGGGCTGACGACGACAGCAAAACCTCTCGTGGAGCAACGGATAACGAACTATTGTAATAGTTGAGCGTAGAACAACGGACTGTGTAGCAACAGTAAAACGGCGTAGAACAACGAAGCACTTATTGAGAAGTAACGCGCGTAATGGCCGACGAACATGAACGGCAAAAACGTGGTTTTAGCGCGGACGGTACAGACGAGCAAGTAGGTACACGGGGAGCTGGAGCAAGCCCCGACCAGAGCAAAAGCAAAAGTGATGAGACCGCACGAATACGCCGGCGCCGAACTCGGTAACGGCTACCGTGACAGTCTAGCCAACATAGCGGTTGACGGTAAACAGCGCGACCACCGACGGCGGCAGCTGGTCATCAAACGGATCGAACAAAAACTCTTAGCTATAATAGTTAAATTAACTGCAATACTCGTGAAAAATGTCTATCTAATCCATGCATTCAAACTACTTATATATAATAATTATAAATTATTTATTAATACTTAATATTTGTGTGAAAGATTAAACTCAGATTATTTGATCTGTGGACGAAAAAATAAGAATGAAACACTACCATGCAACGGAGAAAAAACCATAACAATAACAGTATCACCAATTAATTTGATGATTGAAATATTAAAATGGGAAGGTATAAACGTTATACTTAGATTAAAAATACCTAGCCTAGCCTTTATTTATATTTTTATTTTGATGTTTAGTAGATGTAAATCAACCTACAGAAGCTACTCCGCAAGTACAGATTCGGTTGAGAGATATTCCAGAAATCCTTAAATACGGAAATTTAACATATGTGTTGCGGGGAGTTTTAGTTACCATAAGGGTCATAGCAGATTAAGGACTTCCGTAGGACATTATACAGCTTATTTCAAAAGGGGAGCAAAATGTTGGAACAGTATGATGATTTAAAGAGCAAATCAGCTTCAGTGAAAGAAAATACTGTGGTGTCATGTGAGATGATTGTATACACAATTTAAAACACACACACTTTACAAGAGTTCAAAATTTATTTTTTATTTAATCCATCATGCATCAATGTTTTATATATACACGAGGAGTTATTTATTATTTTGTTATTTTTATTAATTTAATATACTAAAGTTATGATAATAATAAATAAAATATATAACCAATATATTTAAGTTTATGAACAAAGATGTAATTTACGATTTATCCATATAAAATGTAATGGAATAATTGATGATGACCATGTTTACCGACAAGGAGTAATTTCTTTATCAGTATACGTGAGCAAACATTGTTCAATAAATTAACTAACACCAGAAGGAATAGGATACGAAGGGGTAGTTTCAACACAATTAGGTTTGACAGAGAACAAATATTATTCGAACAAAGATTACTTGTAGAACCAATACCTGGTCAAGAGTTTCAAATTAAAGATAATTCAACTTAAAAAGGAAAGAGACAAAGAAAAGATCTCTATCCGATATTTTGGAAACAACTACAAAGTTGAATAGCACAGAATATCCGACAACCACACCAATAAATACCCTTTTTCCAAATATAACTATTAATTCAGGTATAATTACCCTACAACCAATTAAAGAAAATGTGACAAAACCAATGAGTGCAACAACCGAATCTAGTAATGTAACTATTGTCAGTAAATCACACATAACCACCAACGCTCTTGAGAAATCAACCTAAGCCCAAATGAAATCACCAAGTCCAGTGAATCAATAATAATAATAATAATCAATACCACTACTATCATGTATGATCCAGTACGAGAAAAAGGGTTAGAATTTAAATATGTTTATGTAATATGTGTAATAATGGGAATAATAATATTAGCAAAGATTATAGCAGTAATTAATTTATGTCATTATTACAAATTAATAGAAAGAAGTCGATTTGATTATTTAAATTCAATAACTGTTAGATCTTATTCAACTTCCGATGATCTAGAGTTATCAGAAACAAGATTATAATTAAAATAGTATACAAATGTAATCATTAAGATATATATATAATTTTAGGAATTAATTATAAGTAATGAAGTTGTCATTACAACAGGTAAAAAGAGTTCCATTAGTTAAGACCTACGGATTAATATTTTTGTAAGTTTGAAATTTGAATGGATCATGTTTAGACGACCTTAGTAGTATATATTTGTATGTTCACAGCCAGCTTTTCTACGGTAAATTTTTTCTTTCAAGCGGGAATATATATATATACTGTTTATAATATTTGCTGTATTGAATAAAAAAAAAATAAAAAATATTGAGTGTTTTATGTTAAATGTTGTTGAAATATACAATTAATATGTAGTATATGTAGTCAGCCTTGACACGTGTGTACAATATAGTAACTAGTTATGTACGAGCATAAGACTCACTCTCTTCACGGATGTAACATGACCTCGGTCGTGTATAGGGCCTTTGATGTATGTAATATTCACTTGCACAGACGCTGTCATACCGAGTGTACGCGGTGTGTGTGTATAGTCACAGTTTAATTGTCCAGTTGTACGTTATTATATATTATACTTATACATAATCATATTGTCGTGTTATTACTTATCTCATCAAAAACACTCCGTGTAAAAACATCGCTAAGTAAAAATAAGCACTTAAATTACAAAAGTTGTGATATCAAAAATTGGCTAAGTAATTTCATAAATTCATTAATATAAAAGTATTTATAACTGTTTGTATGTATTGTACCTTGTGAATTTATTCAGTGCAAATAATTGTACTTAGCTTGGCGCAGTTACTATTATTTATGTCTCTATAACTAAGAACCCAAATGTCTCGATTTCTACATAAATATTCGCATAATTTTGCATATTTTTACTATAGTTAAACTATAGAACAATACAAATATTTAAATACATTCTTCTAGTAGCCGCCAAGCTAAGTACAATTATTTGCACTGAATAAATTCACAAGGTACAATACATACAAACAGTTATAAATACTTTTATATTAATGAATTTATGAAATTACTTAGCCAATTTTTGATATCACAACTTTTGTAATTTAAGTGCTTATTTTTACTTAGCGATGTTTTTACACGGAGTGTTTTTGATGAGATATCACTCATTTTTTTAATTACAATTTTAGATATATGTAATTCTTTTCAAGCGGTGATGAAATGTATTTGTTTGGGAGAGGGGAGGTATATTATTATATAATTTAAGTTTTAATTATTGCTGGAGAATGATTATATATACGTCTTTAGCACCACGTGGCCACCGGTCGTAATAAATATTAGAATCATTGCATCTAACCCATTTATTATGAAATCGGATAATGCATGTATAATGAGCTGATGCCATTGAATTACCATGGTGGCAAATCACCGAGTGTAATTTATACATGCTGCCATCAATATTTATTTTTTCATTTGGTAATCCATTCATGACTAAGTCGGTGATTTTTGTGGTTGAATTTGACCATAGCTGTATTTGTAAAAATATATATTTGTTGCCATTTAATATGTGTGATGTTTGTGTATGAGGGTAATATGTATGACAATTTTCACACAGAATATTATCTATCAGAACTTGTTCTGAAATTATTTCAAACATAGATTTCAATGTCACTTTAGACTTGTCGGTAGGAGCAGTAAGTTGGACGATATAATTTGCAGTAATTTGTGTCCTGCTCAACGAACAATTTGAACATGTTAATATGGTTTTAAAGTCATGTATTAAATTATCCTGCAATGGTTCATTAGCTTGAATTAGTGAACTTATAAACTCAGCAACATCTTGCTGCTGATTTTCTGCGAAAGGATGACCAAGTGACCTACGTAAAAGTAACGAATTAAGATTATTTCCTTGTGAAATATAAGAATAAGCCAAATTTTGTAATTGAGATTGATTTCTATGCTGTATTAATGAGCCCATGATATGTTGGCAGTTAAAAATAACTTGCAACGCTGCATTTGCATAACATGATACTCCATCAGAATTTATAAAACCTGGAATATGTATATTTAAGTCATCTTCAACAGATTCAGGTAGGTTATAAGTTTGTATATCAGGTGTAATGTTTTTTATCCAAATACAGTCTTTTATGTGAGTATTTTTAGTATAGTTTATTTGTATATTAGGTAAGTCTGGTCGATATTTATGTCTTAAATTGTTATATTCCTTAATTGCAGTAGTTTGGGCTTTAATATTACTTGGATCAAAATTTATTATATGTAAGCCATCCAAAGAAGTAACTCTAGACAATGCTACATATATTTGGCCACAAGAGAACACTGAATTCCCTATATCAACAATGCAGTTTTCCAGTGACATTCCTTGACTTTTATGAATGGTTATACCATAAGCAATTGTAATTGGAAACTGCTTTCTATATATATACGCTCCCGGAAATACTTCAAATTTACTTGTAACGCGTTCTAATTCATGTAACTTAGTGCCAAATTTTACCACTATTCTTTCAATATTCATATCTAACCCATTAATAATTCCTGTTACATAGCCAATAGTGCCATTAACTAACCCATTTGTTACATCTATATTCCTTAGTAACATTATTTTACAATTAATTTTAATGGTTATGCATTGCTCGAGGCCAGCTGTTCGGGAACTATCATTTTTAAGTTTTAACACTTTTTTTAAAGCTCTGGCTTTAAGAGATGGTTTTGAATCTACGGAATCAATTGCTTTTAAGGATATATTATCATAAGGTAATAACGAGAGTATCCCCTCATTTAGCGTATTACAATGTTTTCTAGTTGGAAGTAATGCAATTGTATTTCTAGGTAGTGTAATAAATAAATCATTTAATTGTGTAATCATATCTTTCTTTGTTTTCGATTTAAATGCGATTTTTCGTAACATTATTTTATCAATATCAGTTAAAGTCCCTGCATTAACTCTTACTCACCCTAAAATGTTTGCATATGTTGGGTCATTTTTTTGCCTCATATTTTGAGTTAGTTCGTCATAAGTAAATAAAGTAGCCCATAAGTTAACTGTTCCTAGTGAATTCAAGTATTTTTTGCTCTGCGTAGAATTCAATGTTATAAACGGAGATGCTTCATTTACAGGTGGAAGTTGCAATAAATCACCTAGAACTAAGATATTTATACGTCCGAACCAACCGTTATCGCTATCACTTGTGTCAAATATCTCACATAATCGAAGATGTATATAGGAAAGCGTTATGTTTGAAACCATACTTATTTCGTCAATAATAAGCAACACAACGTTTTCCATGGTATGACGAATTATTTTTAAAACATTATTAGATAGTGGTCGATACGATGGAGTATTGCCATGTTCAACTGGTAATTGTAGCAGACGATGTATCGTCATTCCCTCAATATTATAAGCTGATATTCCAGTCGGGGCAGTAATTGCGACATTTTTTTTTACAACTGTATTAATATAAGTTTTAATCGTCTTTATTAAAAATGATTTACCAGTACCTCCAACACCTGAAACAAAATGTCTTATAGGTTGCTTATTTTTAGATGATAAACTTTCTTTAATAAAATTAAATACCCTTAATTGGTCACTGTTTAAGTTATTTATTAAGTTATTGACATCTTCGTGATATTCTGAGTTAAAGTTTAGTTCATTCATAGCTACTTGAACTTCAGTTTGTTGAAAATCATTGTAGTTTTCAGGTAATACTTTTGGTTTTAATAATTCTTGAAGCAGTATATTTAAATCCTCTTTAGACTTTCGAAGATATCGCAATCGCTCGTGATAATTTATAACCCCTTCTACTGTTTCTCTACAAGCAAGAAATGCATCAACGTAAGTCATATGATTTTCAAGTATATCGGTTTCTTGTCGCCACGACTTAAATAGCATTAATAAACAATGAAAATATTTTTCAGGTTCTGTATTTGGGTTGTAATTTGGATGTTTTATTAAATAAGGACGAGACCGTTGTTTCACGTATCCATAACCAGGATATATCCAATACTTAACCAGTTCTTTAGTAGGTTTTAGTTTTACTATATCATAATTTCGTGCATATTCAAATAGTGACAATTTTTCTAACTCAATAGGCCTGTTTGGATAATGTATATCGATAAGTGACGCGTAAAATATCTCTGTTGACTCGGTATCTAATTGTTCAATATCTTTTTTGCTTTTAAGTCTTCTATTTTTATTAATGCTTACACCTAGCCATTTAATTGTTGTATCTGGGTCAGTGCCGAACAACGGAATCCCCAGTAATGTGTCACTGGCTTCCAACGAGCCACACTCTCGATTTCCAAGGGACCGCAATGCAATGTTCCACAACTTATTAGTTAACGATTTTGTACTATTTATTACATCAAAAGTTTCCGCGTTGTTTGTTTTTTCTGGCTTGGTTTGATACTTCGTGACATAGGAACTAAGTGCACCTGATTTTTCTCCTATATATTGTATGTCCATGTTTCCATGCCATGCTAATAATATAGCTGGGTTGTAATCGTTAATGTACGTTTCATTAGCATTTCTTGGCAAATCGTATAATCTACTTTTAGTTTTTAGTTGTCTTCGACCAACAATTGAAGTGGTAACATCTCGTACAACTAAACTATCGGTTATAGCTCTAGGGAAGCCGAATCTACAAATACTCTTCGAACCAACATTAGTTTTCTTATTTCGTAAACAATAACTATTGTCTTTATGCATTTGATAAGTATTCACTCGTTCAAATAGAGTAGGGTAATTATTTTTGTCAGGCAATCGACACGTTATGGTGTTTGCTATGAATTCAGCTACTTGTTCGTTAGTACTTTCACCTAGTACGGGAGCTTGATCAACCCATATAACTATGTGGAAATGTTGTAAACCTCTAGTCTGATATTCACGTCTCCAAGCATAGTGTACAACTTTTCCGATTGGACCATCGTCAGAAGAGATAAAATCAAGCATTGCTCTAAATTCGTTTTCTATAATACGAGACGTTGAAACCGGATCCAACGCTATTAAAGCAGCTGTCGTTTTTCCATGTTGTACATCACTATTTACTTCTCTCAAATATTTGTCTAATTATTCCCAATTATATTCTGCTGGACTTAACGTTAGGAAAAACGTAACAGGCCCGTACCAAGTTATCATAATTTCAATGTCTGACCGAGGAGTAAGCCAATATTGACTCGTATTTCGCAATCGAGCAAATATGGTCGTAAGATTTCCTTCTAGTTCATTATTTTCAAGCCGTTTTAAGCATTCAGAGGAAGTTAATTTTTCTTTTGTATTAGACACATTTAATTTATGATAAATTCCCGCTTTTAGAGCTCTTATGTTCGATTCGTGTAACAAGAAAAATAAATACTGAGAATTGGTTCTAAATATAGAGTTTATTGACATCATTTTTGATTTTATAAATTCTGATGCTGATATTTTGATTGGTCTACTGACATACTGACCACCTCTACCAAATGGATATAATGTAGGAAAACACTTTAAATCCAATTCTATGTCTCTTTGATCAATTGGATTTTCGTTAACTTTTAACATTTGGAACAACTCTGTTGCTTTTACATTTTTTCGTGGTTCGTTTAATGTGTGAATTGTAAAATGTTCGTAATATTTATCGTCTTGTTGCTTCTGGGTTAACATAGCACCATGTTCTTTGTTTATTGAGACATAATCATCTTTACTACTCTCAATTAGGGGCACATTTTCGACTTCCGTATGGGAATCATTTCCTTCACATTCTAAATACTCCACCTCCATATTATGTATCTCATCTTGAATAGTATCGAAACTGGGTAACACTATATCTTTATAAAGATGGTTATTTGTTTTAAACCATATAAGGGCATTGTATATTTTATTAACGTTGACTATACTCTCCCATATTTTTTTTTTAGTAGTTGGGAGGCTACGTACAAGTATAAATAGCTCATGATCTATTATAGGTTTTTGAGGGCTAGGTAATTTCTTCAATGTTTCCTCTAATGGCAAAGGCAAATGAAAGGCTTTACCTATAACTTTTTGAATCATATTATTTTGACAATGATTTCTACCTGATACCGTATTCATTTTAACAACGACCTGAAATATTTTAGCACGTTGAATCAGTATTTTTTCAAAGTGATTTAATGAGAATATTACATCTGGTGTCGTTGGCGAAAACAAATCATTAAGTATACATTGGGCAGTCATTTTAGCAGATCTAAATATTTTCAGACAATTTTTACACACAAATTCGTTAGGTAAATTATTTTCTTGAACAAATTCAATAAGATTACTCCAGTCTTCATGGAGAATAGGACTTTTCATATTTTTTAATTCAATAAGGTTTTTTTTGAAACACAATTTATGACAAGAAATACAGCCAAGAGTTGGGAGATCAAGCGCTTTTTTATAAAAGTTTTGAAAAGCCAATTGATGACCTCCAATTATTGCATCTTCATTTAGATATGTCATATCACCCATATGAAAATTTTGCCCTGATTTAGAGAATTCTACTTCGATGTTTTTAAGAGCAGTCACGTTTGACGTATAAATAGCTTTATCAATTTTTTCAATTTGTCTTTGCGTTTTCCTTAATTTGTATATTATTAAAACAATTGATCTTAGACTTGGAAAATGGGACCCTAAACTTTTAAGGAATAATAATGTTGAACTACATTTGAAATTTATATGACATGCAAACGGATGCCCCAGTTTAATCGAACTTTTAGTCTCACTACTACACAAATCAATATTTTTAATTTTTTGTGGAAAGTCGTGTAATTTTAGAATTAGAAATAATTTAAATGTTTTCAACAGTTTTGGAATTATATAAAAATAGTCGAAATTACATATATCTTTATTACAGCTCCACGTAACTCCTACATCGTCATTTATCGAAGGGAACAAATTCATAATTTGACCAAGTTCGTTTATTTGTAAATTCGTTTTAAATTGATTAGGTAATACTTTATAAATTGGATCTAAAAAGTATTGTTCAGAATGCTTGCAGTGATGTGATTTACCTAGAATAGAAATCAGGAATTCAAAATTCAAATGGTGATCATCGGGTATAGCTACCGAATGATTAATATTATTTTTAATAGTTTTTCTTAATAAATTCACGTGTTTTTTGTAATACTTAATTTTACTTTTTCGGCAAAGCAAAGCCCACTTCATACATTTTTCTGCAATCGTTCTCGCTTTATAAAGGGGACATTTTAAAGACCTCATAACTTTGTTGGTCCACTTTTCTGTCGATCCTTTAAACAGAAATAATTTTGTGCTATTAGACCTCAATTGTTTTTTAGACAATTTATTCTGTATTATTTTTTCAATATTATGCTGTTTATTTACAACCAAATTACACTCTAATTTACGATTTGCCGTAGATAGAATGCGACATTTGTTTTTAAAATATTGATCTGTCGATTCATTAGAAATAATTAATTTTTCTCTTTTAGAACTCAATTGTTTTTTAGACAATTTACTCTGCTTTTTTTTTCTTACATGTTGATCTGTCGATTCATTAGAAATAATTAATTTTGCTCTTTTAGAACTCAATTGTTTTTTAGACAATTTATTCTGTATTATTTTTTCAATATTATGCTCTTTATTTACAACCAAATTACATTCTAATTTACGATTTGCCGTAGATAGAATGCGACATTTAAGAAGAGCTACTCTTCTGTCTTTGTATTTACTCGCTATTTCACGTTTTTTAATTTTTTTTTTATAAGCATTGGACACCATGTTATGCTATTAACTTTTGCACACTTTAAAATGCACAAAATTGCGAATTATTCACCGCAAAACGCCTTTGTGGCTTTGTAACAATAATTTCAACGAACGCCGTAATTATAGGTTAGAAAGGCACACAACACGAGGTAGACGTCAAAGCAAACACAAGTAGGTACACAACTACGCAGGGCGAATTAATGTACAACGGGCACGGAACAGTACAGTACAGTACAACT
>CARXXK010001244.1:0-42788 GCA_949089665.1 Macrosiphum euphorbiae | reverse complement strand
CATTTCAAAATTACATGTACTAGATTTATTACATATTTTCTTCGTGTACAACACAGTATGTGTGTAATAGAATCAGATTTAGTATAATGTATCTCTTCACAATTGTCACAAATTAACACTTTTTTTATTTTTCCGGTCTGAATCTTTGAATGTCTTGTGATGAGTGCTTTTGAGTTAAATAATGTAACAGAATTTGAAAATGTTTCCCTCAAATGCGCTGTCTCATCTGTATCCATATGAACAATTAATTCCGACGAATGGCATTCATTTTTTCCGACGTTAGGCATTAATCTTGACAGCGAGCTCACCGTTTTTGTGGCCTTCTCAGCAGCACACTGCAAATGTTTGCCGAAGCCGAGTTTTTTACATAGCTCCACTCCGAGGTAGCGGACGTGCTCCTGCAGTTGTAGCAGTGCGCCCTCCAAGATGAACCTCGGGGGAGTGTATCCGCGTTTGGTAGTTAACATGATTGCTTCCGTTTTGCCGACGGAGAGCGTAAGGCCCGTATCCTTCATCCATTTTGACACCAAGTCCAGCGTTTGGTTCATGGCCTCTTCTAGCAGAGTAGTTGTATGTCCAGTCGCTACAACTGCAACATCATCGGCGAATGCAATGAGCGTTGAACTTGATATGCCTTTTATATTTCCCGGCGTTTCCAATCGCAATAGCTCGTCATACATTATATTCCACAATAGTGGGCCGAGCACCGACCCTTGAGGAACTCCACTGGTTACCTCCCGCCGCTCCGCGTCGCCGTACAAGAGTGACCTATTACTCAGGTAACTCCTCAGAATATGCAACAGGTACGCTGGCACACTCTTCCCTCTTACTTTTTTTATTTTTCCGGTCTGAATCTTTGAATGTCTTGTGATGAGTGCTTTTGAGTTAAATGATGTAACAGAATTTGAAAATGTTTGCCTCAAATGCGCTGTCTCATCTGTATCCATATGAACAATTAATTCCGACGAATGGCATTCATTTTTTCGCGTTTAGCTCCCATTTGTAAATATTGATAATGATTATTACGATCTGTATCATGTACAAATTCTGGTTTCACAACACTATTGAATACCACATCGTCACAACTAATAAGTTGAATATTTAGTAATCTAGGACAATGTATAATATTGAGCATTGTACTGTGCATATTACTGTTATAATTGGAATTTCTTTCAGAATTATTTTTATACTTTCTAAATGGTTCCATACTGAATAATGTCCAACTTAGTTTCTCTTAATTATAGGTATTCACACTGGAAATGACTTAGCTGTTTACAAAAGATCAAATATATTCTTTTTCCATTGACCTTGAATATTTATAGGTGATATAAGTTCATTATGTAATAAGCTGTGAACTTTTACTATGTTCTTACCATACAGGAGTTTGCATCCAACTACACTACATATTTTTTTTTGCCATTATTGGCTATTTAATGTCATAATCCAAGTTGATCTGTTCAAAATGCTTCAATTTTTCTGTATTTCACAGTATTTGAAATGTGGCATGTCCTCGTAACTGGAGTTAACCACACTTCATTCACGATAAAAGAAAATAAGACGAAAAGACTCTCGACTTCTCTGTCTGGTCCGTTGCGAGGTCCTCGAAGAGGTGGCCGCACAATATGCACTCACCGTCAGTGGTCTTGGGATTTCGGCCCAAGTGACCTCGTAGTTCGTCTCGTAGGCCGTCCCAGTTAGAGCAGTTTAAGATGATGTGGTCCGCTTTGTCTGAGCCACTCTGGCAGTGCATGCAGCAGTATCTAATTGCGCATTCCATGCGGCACAGCTAACACTGAAAGCACCAGTGTCCGGTTACCACTTGCGTCAGGTGGTATTATCAATGGATCTTAGGGGCGTCCTATTCTTCTATCTTGCGATGTTCAGAAGTAGATGACGCCTTGGTGGATTCTGTCTATTTCCTTTTCCATTCGGCGATGGTGACCATCCTCTCCTCTTTCTTGATCTTGCATATCGAAAGTGGAGGGTTACCCGATTTCCACATGAGTGGAACATAACATTATAAACATGAGTGTTATCACTTCATGTTCCTCTTTTTTTTTTTTATTCATATATATATATTATTCTAATTCATTAATTAATTATACATTTCAAAACTACATGTACTAGATTTATTACATATTTTCTTCGTGTACAACACAGTATGTGTGTAATAGAATCAGATTTAGTATAATGTATCTCTTCACAATTGTCACAAATTAACACTTTTTTTATTTTTCCGGTCTGAATCTTTGAATGTCTTGTGATGAGTGCTTTTGAGTTAAATAATGTAACAGAATTTGAAAATGTTTCCCTCAAATGCGCTGTCTCATCTGTATCCATATGAACAATTAATTCCGACGAATGGCATTCATTTTTTCGCGTTTAGCTAACATTTGTAAATATTGATTATGATTATTACGATCTGTATCGTCATGTGACCTCGTAGTTCGTCTCGTAGGCCGTCCCAGTTAGAGCAGTTTAAGATGATGTGGTCCGCTTTCTCTGAGCCACTCTGGCAGTGCATGCAGCAGTATCTAAGGGCGCATTCCATGCGGCACAGCTAACACTGAAAGCACCCGTGTCCGGTTACCACTTGCGTCAGGTGGTATTATCAATGGATCTTAGGGGCGTCCTATTCTTCTATCTTGCGATGTTCAGAATTAGATGACGCCTTGGTGGATTCTGTCTATTTCCTTTTCCATTCGGCGATGGTGACCATCCTCTCCTCTTTCTTGATCTTGCATATCGAAAGTGGAGAGTTACCCGATTTCCACAGAAAAAACGTTTATGACATTATTATTTTTTGACATTGTTTTTACTTTCTTAACACTTTGATGGACAGTTTTGTGGCCGCAGTGGAAAAACAAAAGATCTTTGAAACGTCAATTTTAGTACTGCTGTAGGGTTTTATGCTATAGGGCAGTGTAAAATTGTCCACTGAGATGTCGGCGGACACAATAATCTATCCCCTCATAAGACACCATTGAAAATATCACTGCTATTTCAGTGATGACAATTTTTGGAAGGTTTTTATGATACTGCTATAGCAGTAATATTTAAGTGTCCCCCGACATCAATTTTTGAAATTACTGCTAGGTAGTACTACCCACCAACGTGTTAACTGTCTTGTCATTACCAACCTTTAATAGTTGACCTTTTACTGGTCTTCTATAATATGAGTGTTATCCCTTCATGTTCCTCTTTTTTTTTTTTTATTCATATATATATTATTCTAATTCATTAATTAATTATACATTTCAAAATTACATGTACTAGATTTATTACATATTTTCTTCGTGTACAACACAGTATGTGTGTAATAGAATCAGATTAAGTATAATGTATCTCTTCACAATTGTCACAAATTAACACTTTTTTTATTTTTCCGGTCTGAATCTTTGAATGTCTTGTGATGAGTGCTTTTGAGTTAAATAATGTAACAGAATTTGAAAATGTTTGCCTCAAATGCGCTGTCTCCTCTGTATCCATATGAACAATTAATTCCGACGAATGGCATTCATTTTTTCGCGTTTAGCTCCCATATGTAAATATTGATTATGATGACTTGCGTCAGGTGGTATTATCAATGGATCTTAAGGGCGTCCTATTCTTCTATCTTGCGATGTTCAGAATTAGATGACGCCTTGGTGGATTCTGTCTATTTCCTTTTCCATTCGGCGATGGTGACCATCCTCTCCTCTTTCTTGATCTTGCATATCGAAAGTGGAGGGTTACCCGATTTCCACAGAAAAAACGTTTAGGACATTATTATTTTTTGACATTGTTTTTACTTTCTTAACACGTTGATGGACAGTTTTGTGGCCGCAGTGGAAAAACAAAAGATCTTTAAAACGTCCATTTTAGTACTGCTGTAGGGTTTTATGCTATAGGGCAGTGTAAAATTCTCCACTGAGATGTCGGGGGACACAATAATCTATCCCCTCATAAGACACCATTGAAAATATCACTGCTATTTCAGTGATGACAATTTTTGGAAGGTTTTTATGATACTGCTATAGCAGTAATATTTAAGTGTCCCCCTACATCAATTTTTGAAATTACTGCTAGGTAGTACTACCCACCAACGTGTTAACAGTCTTGTCATTACCAACCTTTAATAGTTGACCTTTACTGGTCTACTATAACATGAGTGTTATCACTTCATGTTCCTCTTTTTTTTTTTTTTATTCATATATATATATTATTCTAATTCATTAATTAATTATACATTTCAAAATTACATGTACTAGATTTATTACATATTTTCTTCGTGTACAACACAGTATGTGTGTAATAGAATCAGATTTAGTATAATGTATCTCTTCACAATTGTCACAAATTAACACTTTTTTTATTTTTCCGGTCTGAATCTTTGAATGTCTTGTGATGAGTGCTTTTGAGTTAAATAATGTAACAGAATTTGAAAATGTTTCCCTCAAATGCGCTGTCTCATCTGTATCCATATGAACAATTAATTCCGACGAATGGCATTCATTTTTTCCGACGTTAGGCATTAATCTTGACAGCGAGCTCACCGTTTTTGTGGCCTTCTCAGCAGCACACTGCAAATGTTTGCCGAAGCCGAGTTTTTTACATAGCTCCACTCCGAGGTAGCGGACGTGCTCCTGCAGTTGTAGCAGTGCGCCCTCCAAGATGAACCTCGGGGGAGTGTATCCGCGTTTGGTAGTTAACATGATTGCTTCCGTTTTGCCGACGGAGAGCGTAAGGCCCGTATCCTTCATCCATTTTGACACCAAGTCCAGCGTTTGGTTCATGGCCTCTTCTAGCAGAGTAGTTGTATGTCCAGTCGCTACAACTGCAACATCATCGGCGAATGCAATGAGCGTTGAACTTGATATGCCTTTTATATTTCCCGGCGTTTCCAATCGCAATAGCTCGTCATACATTATATTCCACAATAGTGGGCCGAGCACCGACCCTTGAGGAACTCCACTGGTTACCTCCCGCCGCTCCGCGTCGCCGTACAAGAGTGACCTATTACTCAGGTAACTCCTCAGAATATGCAACAGGTACGCTGGCACACTCTTCCCTCTTACTTTTTTTATTTTTCCGGTCTGAATCTTTGAATGTCTTGTGATGAGTGCTTTTGAGTTAAATGATGTAACAGAATTTGAAAATGTTTGCCTCAAATGCGCTGTCTCATCTGTATCCATATGAACAATTAATTCCGACGAATGGCATTCATTTTTTCGCGTTTAGCTCCCATTTGTAAATATTGATAATGATTATTACGATCTGTATCATGTACAAATTCTGGTTTCACAACACTATTGAATACCACATCGTCACAACTAATAAGTTGAATATTTAGTAATCTAGGACAATGTATAATATTGAGCATTGTACTGTGCATATTACTGTTATAATTGGAATTTCTTTCAGAATTATTTTTATACTTTCTAAATGGTTCCATACTGAATAATGTCCAACTTAGTTTCTCTTAATTATAGGTATTCACACTGGAAATGACTTAGCTGTTTACAAAAGATCAAATATATTCTTTTTCCATTGACCTTGAATATTTATAGGTGATATAAGTTCATTATGTAATAAGCTGTGAACTTTTACTATGTTCTTACCATACAGGAGTTTGCATCCAACTACACTACATATTTTTTTTTGCCATTATTGGCTATTTAATGTCATAATCCAAGTTGATCTGTTCAAAATGCTTCAATTTTTCTGTATTTCACAGTATTTGAAATGTGGCATGTCCTCGTAACTGGAGTTAACCACACTTCATTCACGATAAAAGAAAATAAGACGAAAAGACTCTCGACTTCTCTGTCTGGTCCGTTGCGAGGTCCTCGAAGAGGTGGCCGCACAATATGCACTCACCGTCAGTGGTCTTGGGATTTCGGCCCAAGTGACCTCGTAGTTCGTCTCGTAGGCCGTCCCAGTTAGAGCAGTTTAAGATGATGTGGTCCGCTTTGTCTGAGCCACTCTGGCAGTGCATGCAGCAGTATCTAATTGCGCATTCCATGCGGCACAGCTAACACTGAAAGCACCAGTGTCCGGTTACCACTTGCGTCAGGTGGTATTATCAATGGATCTTAGGGGCGTCCTATTCTTCTATCTTGCGATGTTCAGAAGTAGATGACGCCTTGGTGGATTCTGTCTATTTCCTTTTCCATTCGGCGATGGTGACCATCCTCTCCTCTTTCTTGATCTTGCATATCGAAAGTGGAGGGTTACCCGATTTCCACATGAGTGGAACATAACATTATAAACATGAGTGTTATCACTTCATGTTCCTCTTTTTTTTTTTTATTCATATATATATATTATTCTAATTCATTAATTAATTATACATTTCAAAACTACATGTACTAGATTTATTACATATTTTCTTCGTGTACAACACAGTATGTGTGTAATAGAATCAGATTTAGTATAATGTATCTCTTCACAATTGTCACAAATTAACACTTTTTTTATTTTTCCGGTCTGAATCTTTGAATGTCTTGTGATGAGTGCTTTTGAGTTAAATAATGTAACAGAATTTGAAAATGTTTCCCTCAAATGCGCTGTCTCATCTGTATCCATATGAACAATTAATTCCGACGAATGGCATTCATTTTTTCGCGTTTAGCTAACATTTGTAAATATTGATTATGATTATTACGATCTGTATCGTCATGTGACCTCGTAGTTCGTCTCGTAGGCCGTCCCAGTTAGAGCAGTTTAAGATGATGTGGTCCGCTTTCTCTGAGCCACTCTGGCAGTGCATGCAGCAGTATCTAAGGGCGCATTCCATGCGGCACAGCTAACACTGAAAGCACCCGTGTCCGGTTACCACTTGCGTCAGGTGGTATTATCAATGGATCTTAGGGGCGTCCTATTCTTCTATCTTGCGATGTTCAGAATTAGATGACGCCTTGGTGGATTCTGTCTATTTCCTTTTCCATTCGGCGATGGTGACCATCCTCTCCTCTTTCTTGATCTTGCATATCGAAAGTGGAGAGTTACCCGATTTCCACAGAAAAAACGTTTATGACATTATTATTTTTTGACATTGTTTTTACTTTCTTAACACTTTGATGGACAGTTTTGTGGCCGCAGTGGAAAAACAAAAGATCTTTGAAACGTCAATTTTAGTACTGCTGTAGGGTTTTATGCTATAGGGCAGTGTAAAATTGTCCACTGAGATGTCGGCGGACACAATAATCTATCCCCTCATAAGACACCATTGAAAATATCACTGCTATTTCAGTGATGACAATTTTTGGAAGGTTTTTATGATACTGCTATAGCAGTAATATTTAAGTGTCCCCCGACATCAATTTTTGAAATTACTGCTAGGTAGTACTACCCACCAACGTGTTAACTGTCTTGTCATTACCAACCTTTAATAGTTGACCTTTTACTGGTCTTCTATAATATGAGTGTTATCCCTTCATGTTCCTCTTTTTTTTTTTTATTCATATATATATTATTCTAATTCATTAATTAATTATACATTTCAAAATTACATGTACTAGATTTATTACATATTTTCTTCGTGTACAACACAGTATGTGTGTAATAGAATCAGATTAAGTATAATGTATCTCTTCACAATTGTCACAAATTAACACTTTTTTTATTTTTCCGGTCTGAATCTTTGAATGTCTTGTGATGAGTGCTTTTGAGTTAAATAATGTAACAGAATTTGAAAATGTTTGCCTCAAATGCGCTGTCTCCTCTGTATCCATATGAACAATTAATTCCGACGAATGGCATTCATTTTTTCGCGTTTAGCTCCCATATGTAAATATTGATTATGATGACTTGCGTCAGGTGGTATTATCAATGGATCTTAAGGGCGTCCTATTCTTCTATCTTGCGATGTTCAGAATTAGATGACGCCTTGGTGGATTCTGTCTATTTCCTTTTCCATTCGGCGATGGTGACCATCCTCTCCTCTTTCTTGATCTTGCATATCGAAAGTGGAGGGTTACCCGATTTCCACAGAAAAAACGTTTAGGACATTATTATTTTTTGACATTGTTTTTACTTTCTTAACACGTTGATGGACAGTTTTGTGGCCGCAGTGGAAAAACAAAAGATCTTTAAAACGTCCATTTTAGTACTGCTGTAGGGTTTTATGCTATAGGGCAGTGTAAAATTCTCCACTGAGATGTCGGGGGACACAATAATCTATCCCCTCATAAGACACCATTGAAAATATCACTGCTATTTCAGTGATGACAATTTTTGGAAGGTTTTTATGATACTGCTATAGCAGTAATATTTAAGTGTCCCCCTACATCAATTTTTGAAATTACTGCTAGGTAGTACTACCCACCAACGTGTTAACAGTCTTGTCATTACCAACCTTTAATAGTTGACCTTTACTGGTCTACTATAACATGAGTGTTATCACTTCATGTTCCTCTTTTTTTTTTTTTATTCATATATATATATTATTCTAATTCATTAATTAATTATACATTTCAAAATTACATGTACTAGATTTATTACATATTTTCTTCGTGTACAACACAGTATGTGTGTAATAGAATCAGATTTAGTATAATGTATCTCTTCACAATTGTCACAAATTAACACTTTTTTTATTTTTCCGGTCTGAATCTTTGAATGTCTTGTGATGAGTGCTTTTGAGTTAAATAATGTAACAGAATTTGAAAATGTTTCCCTCAAATGCGCTGTCTCATCTGTATCCATATGAACAATTAATTCCGACGAATGGCATTCATTTTTTCCGACGTTAGGCATTAATCTTGACAGCGAGCTCACCGTTTTTGTGGCCTTCTCAGCAGCACACTGCAAATGTTTGCCGAAGCCGAGTTTTTTACATAGCTCCACTCCGAGGTAGCGGACGTGCTCCTGCAGTTGTAGCAGTGCGCCCTCCAAGATGAACCTCGGGGGAGTGTATCCGCGTTTGGTAGTTAACATGATTGCTTCCGTTTTGCCGACGGAGAGCGTAAGGCCCGTATCCTTCATCCATTTTGACACCAAGTCCAGCGTTTGGTTCATGGCCTCTTCTAGCAGAGTAGTTGTATGTCCAGTCGCTACAACTGCAACATCATCGGCGAATGCAATGAGCGTTGAACTTGATATGCCTTTTATATTTCCCGGCGTTTCCAATCGCAATAGCTCGTCATACATTATATTCCACAATAGTGGGCCGAGCACCGACCCTTGAGGAACTCCACTGGTTACCTCCCGCCGCTCCGCGTCGCCGTACAAGAGTGACCTATTACTCAGGTAACTCCTCAGAATATGCAACAGGTACGCTGGCACACTCTTCCCTCTTACTTTTTTTATTTTTCCGGTCTGAATCTTTGAATGTCTTGTGATGAGTGCTTTTGAGTTAAATAATGTAACAGAATTTGAAAATGTTTGCCTCAAATGCGCTGTCTCATCTGTATCCATATGAACAATTAATTCCGACGAATGGCATTCATTTTTTCGCGTTTAGCTCCCATTTGTAAATATTGATAATGATTATTACGATCTGTATCATGTACAAATTCTGGTTTCACAACACTATTGAATACCACATCGTCACAACTAATAAGTTGAATATTTAGTAATCTAGGACAATGTATAATATTGAGCATTGTACTGTGCATATTACTGTTATAATTGGAATTTCTTTCAGAATTATTTTTATACTTTCTAAATGGTTCCATACTGAATAATGTCCAACTTAGTTTCTCTTAATTATAGGTATTCACACTGGAAATGACTTAGCTGTTTACAAAAGATCAAATATATTCTTTTTCCATTGACCTTGAATATTTATAGGTGATATAAGTTCATTATGTAATAAGCTGTGAACTTTTACTATGTTCTTACCATACAGGAGTTTGCATCCAACTACACTACATTTTTTTTTTGCCATTATTGGCTATTTAATGTCATAATCCAAGTTGATCTGTTCAAAATGCTTCAATTTTTCTGTATTTCACAGTATTTGAAATGTGGCATGTCCTCGTAACTGGAGTTAACCACACTTCATTCACGATAAAAGAAAATAAGACGAAAAGACTCTCGACTTCTCTGTCTGGTCCGTTGCGAGGTCCTCGAAGAGGTGGCCGCACAATATGCACTCACCGTCAGTGGTCTTGGGATTTCGGCCCAAGTGACCTCGTAGTTCGTCTCGTAGGCCGTCCCAGTTAGAGCAGTTTAAGATGATGTGGTAAGCTTTGTCTGAGCCTTGAGTGTCAAATTAACACTTTTTTTATTTTTCCGGTCTGAATCTTTGAATGTCTTGTGATGAGTGCTTTTGAGTTAAATAATGTAACAGAATTTGAAAATGTTTGCCTCAAATGCGCTGTCTCCTCTGTATCCATATGAACAATTAATTCCGACGAATGGCATTCATTTTTTCGCGTTTAGCTCCCATATGTAAATATTGATTATGATGACTTGCGTCAGGTGGTATTATCAATGGATCTTAAGGGCGTCCTATTCTTCTATCTTGCGATGTTCAGAATTAGATGACGCCTTGGTGGATTCTGTCTATTTCCTTTTCCATTCGGCGATGGTGACCATCCTCTCCTCTTTCTTGATCTTGCATATCGAAAGTGGAGGGTTACCCGATTTCCACAGAAAAAACGTTTAGGACATTATTATTTTTTGACATTGTTTTTACTTTCTTAACACGTTGATGGACAGTTTTGTGGCCGCAGTGGAAAAACAAAAGATCTTTAAAACGTCCATTTTAGTACTGCTGTAGGGTTTTATGCTATAGGGCAGTGTAAAATTCTCCACTGAGATGTCGGGGGACACAATAATCTATCCCCTCATAAGACACCATTGAAAATATCACTGCTATTTCAGTGATAACAATTTTTGGAAGGTTTTTATGATACTGCTATAGCAGTAATATTTAAGTGTCCCCCGACATCAATTTTTGAAATTACTGCTAGGTAGTACTACCCACCAACGTGTTAACAGTCTTGTCATTACCAACCTTTAATAGTTGACCTTTTACTGGTCTACTATAACATGAGTGTTATCACTTCATGTTCCTCTTTTTTTTTTTTTATTCATATATATATTATTCTAATTCATTAATTAATTATACATTTCAAAACTACATATACTAGATTTATTACATATTTTCTTCGTGTACAACACAGTATGTGTGTAATAGAATCAGATTTAGTATAATGTATCTCTTCACAATTGTCACAAATTAACACTTTTTTTATTTTTCCGGTCTGAATCTTTGAATGTCTTGTGATGAGTGCTTTTGAGTTAAATAATGTAACAGAATTTGAAAATGTTTCCCTCAAATGCGCTGTCTCATCTGTATCCATATGAACAATTAATTCCGACGAATGGCATTCATTTTTTCGCGTTTAGCTAACATTTGTAAATATTGATTATGATTATTACGATCTGTATCGTCATGTGACCTCGTAGTTCGTCTCGTAGGCCGTCCCAGTTAGAGCAGTTTAAGATGATGTGGTCCGCTTTCTCTGAGCCACTCTGGCAGTGCATGCAGCAGTATCTAAGGGCGCATTCCATGCGGCACAGCTAACACTGAAAGCACCCGTGTCCGGTTACCACTTGCGTCAGGTGGTATTATCAATGGATCTTAAGGGCGTCCTATTCTTCTATCTTGCGATGTTCAGAATTAGATGACGCCTTGGTGGATTCTGTCTATTTCCTTTTCCATTCAGCGATGGTGACCATCCTCTCCTCTTTCTTGATCTTGCATATCGAAAGTGGAGAGTTACCCGATTTCCACAGAAAAAACGTTTATGACATTATTATTTTTTGACATTGTTTTTACTTTCTTAACACTTTGATGGACAGTTTTGTGGCCGCAGTGGAAAAACAAAAGATCTTTGAAACGTCAATTTTAGTACTGCTGTAGGGTTTTATGCTATAGGGCAGTGTAAAATTGTCCACTGAGATGTCGGCGGACACAATAATCTATCCCCTCATAAGACACCATTGAAAATATCACTGCTATTTCAGTGATGACAATTTTTGGAAGGTTTTTATGATACTGCTATAGCAGTAATATTTAAGTGTCCCCCGACATCAATTTTTGAAATTACTGCTAGGTAGTACTACCCACCAACGTGTTAACAGTCTTGTCATTACCAACCTTTAATAGTTGACCTTTTACTGGTCTTCTATAATATGAGTGTTATCCCTTCATGTTCCTCTTTTTTTTTTTTTATTCATATATATATTATTCTAATTCATTAATTAATTATACATTTCAAAATTACATGTACTAGATTTATTACATATTTTCTTCGTGTACAACACAGTATGTGTGTAATAGAATCAGATTTAGTATAATGTATCTCTTCACAATTGTCACAAATTAACACTTTTTTTATTTTTCCGGTCTGAATCTTTGAATGTATTGTGATGAGTGCTTTTGAGTTAAATAATGTAACAGAATTTGAAAATGTTTCCCTCAAATGCGCTGTCTCCTCTGTATCCATATGAACAATTAATTCCGACGAATGGCATTCATTTTTTCGCGTTTAGCTCCCATATGTAAATATTGATTATGATGACTTGCGTCAGGTGGTATTATCAATGGATCTTAAGGGCGTCCTATTCTTCTATCTTGCGATGTTCAGAATTAGATGACGCCTTGGTGGATTCTGTCTATTTCCTTTTCCATTCGGCGATGGTGACCATCCTCTCCTCTTTCTTGATCTTGCATATCGAAAGTGGAGGGTTACCCGATTTCCACAGAAAAAACGTTTAGGACATTATTATTTTTTGACATTGTTTTTACTTTCTTAACACGTTGATGGACAGTTTTGTGGCCGCAGTGGAAAAACAAAAGATCTTTAAAACGTCCATTTTAGTACTGCTGTAGGGTTTTATGCTATGAGGCAGTGTAAAATTCTCCACTGAGATGTCGGGGGACACAATAATCTATCCCCTCATAAGACACCATTGAAAATATCACTGCTATTTCAGTGATGACAATTTTTGGAAGGTTTTTATGATACTGCTATAGCAGTAATATTTAAGTGTCCCCCTACATCAATTTTTGAAATTACTGCTAGGTAGTACTACCCACCAACGTGTTAACAGTCTTGTCATTACCAACCTTTAATAGTTGACCTTTACTGGTCTACTATAACATGAGTGTTATCACTTCATGTTCCTCTTTTTTTTTTTTTATTCATATATATATATTATTCTAATTCATTAATTAATTATACATTTCAAAATTACATGTACTAGATTTATTACATATTTTCTTCGTGTACAACACAGTATGTGTGTAATAGAATCAGATTTAGTATAATGTATCTCTTCACAATTGTCACAAATTAACACTTTTTTTATTTTTCCGGTCTGAATCTTTGAATGTCTTGTGATGAGTGCTTTTGAGTTAAATAATGTAACAGAATTTGAAAATGTTTCCCTCAAATGCGCTATCTCATCTGTATCCATATGAACAATTAATTCCGACGAATGGCATTCATTTTTTCCGACGTTAGGCATTAATCTTGACAGCGAGCTCACCGTTTTTGTGGCCTTCTCAGCAGCACACTGCAAATGTTTGCCGAAGCCGAGTTTTTTACATAGCTCCACTCCGAGGTAGCGGACGTGCTCCTGCAGTTGTAGCAGTGCGCCCTCCAAGATGAACCTCGGGGGAGTGTATCCGCGTTTGGTAGTTAACATGATTGCTTCCGTTTTGCCGACGGAGAGCGTAAGGCCCGTATCCTTCATCCATTTTGACACCAAGTCCAGCGTTTGGTTTATGGCCTCTTCTAGCAGAGTAGTTGTATGTCCAGTCGCTACAACTGCAACATCATCGGCGAATGCAATGAGCGTTGAACTTGATATGCCTTTTATATTTCCCGGCGTTTCCAATCGCAATAGCTCGTCATACATTATATTCCACAATAGTGGGCCGAGCACCGACCCTTGAGGAACTCCACTGGTTACCTCCCGCCGCTCCGCGTCGCCGTACAAGAGTGACCTATTACTCAGGTAACTCCTCAGAATATGCAACAGGTACGCTGGCACACTCTTCCCTCTTACTTTTTTTATTTTTCCGGTCTGAATCTTTGAATGTCTTGTGATGAGTGCTTTTGAGTTAAATAATGTAACAGAATTTGAAAATGTTTGCCTCAAATGCGCTGTCTCATCTGTATCCATATGAACAATTAATTCCGACGAATGGCATTCATTTTTTCGCGTTTAGCTCCCATTTGTAAATATTGATAATGATTATTACGATCTGTATCATGTACAAATTCTGGTTTCACAACACTATTGAATACCACATCGTCACAACTAATAAGTTGAATATTTAGTAATCTAGGACAATGTATAATATTGAGCATTGTACTGTGCATATTACTGTTATAATTGGAATTTCTTTCAGAATTATTTTTATACTTTCTAAATGGTTCCATACTGAATAATGTCCAACTTAGTTTCTCTTAATTATAGGTATTCACACTGGAAATGACTTAGCTGTTTACAAAAGATCAAATATATTCTTTTTCCATTGACCTTGAATATTTATAGGTGATATAAGTTCATTATGTAATAAGCTGTGAACTTTTACTATGTTCTTACCATACAGGAGTTTGCATCCAACTACACTACATTTTTTTTTTGCCATTATTGGCTATTTAATGTCATAATCCAAGTTGATCTGTTCAAAATGCTTCAATTTTTCTGTATTTCACAGTATTTGAAATGTGGCATGTCCTCGTAACTGGAGTTAACCACACTTCATTCACGATAAAAGAAAATAAGACGAAAAGACTCTCGACTTCTCTGTCTGGTCCGTTGCGAGGTCCTCGAAGAGGTGGCCGCACAATATGCACTCACCGTCAGTGGTCTTGGGATTTCGGCCCAAGTGACCTCGTAGTTCGTCTCGTAGGCCGTCCCAGTTAGAGCAGTTTAAGATGATGTGGTCCGCTTTGTCTGAGCCTTGAGTGTCAAATTAACACTTTTTTTATTTTTCCGGTCTGAATCTTTGAATGTCTTGTGATGAGTGCTTTTGAGTTAAATAATGTAACAGAATTTGAAAATGTTTGCCTCAAATGCGCTGTCTCCTCTGTATCCATATGAACAATTAATTCCGACGAATGGCATTCATTTTTTCGCGTTTAGCTCCCATATGTAAATATTGATTATGATGACTTGCGTCAGGTGGTATTATCAATGGATCTTAAGGGCGTCCTATTCTTCTATCTTGCGATGTTCAGAATTAGATGACGCCTTGGTGGATTCTGTCTATTTCCTTTTCCATTCGGCGATGGTGACCATCCTCTCCTCTTTCTTGATCTTGCATATCGAAAGTGGAGGGTTACCCGATTTCCACAGAAAAAACGTTTAGGACATTATTATTTTTTGACATTGTTTTTACTTTCTTAACACGTTGATGGACAGTTTTGTGGCCGCAGTGGAAAAACAAAAGATCTTTAAAACGTCCATTTTAGTACTGCTGTAGGGTTTTATGCTATAGGGCAGTGTAAAATTCTCCACTGAGATGTCGGGGGACACAATAATCTATCCCCTCATAAGACACCATTGAAAATATCACTGCTATTTCAGTGATGACAATTTTTGGAAGGTTTTTATGATACTGCTATAGCAGTAATATTTAAGTGTCCCCCTACATCAATTTTTGAAATTACTGCTAGGTAGTACTACCCACCAACGTGTTAACAGTCTTGTCATTACCAACCTTTAATAGTTGACCTTTACTGGTCTACTATAACATGAGTGTTATCACTTCATGTTCCTCTTTTTTTTTTTTTATTCATATATATATATTATTCTAATTCATTAATTAATTATACATTTCAAAATTACATGTACTAGATTTATTACATATTTTCTTCGTGTACAACACAGTATGTGTGTAATAGAATCAGATTTAGTATAATGTATCTCTTCACAATTGTCACAAATTAACACTTTTTTTATTTTTCCGGTCTGAATCTTTGAATGTCTTGTGATGAGTGCTTTTGAGTTAAATAATGTAACAGAATTTGAAAATGTTTCCCTCAAATGCGCTGTCTCATCTGTATCCATATGAACAATTAATTCCGACGAATGGCATTCATTTTTTCCGACGTTAGGCATTAATCTTGACAGCGAGCTCACCGTTTTTGTGGCCTTCTCAGCAGCACACTGCAAATGTTTGCCGAAGCCGAGTTTTTTACATAGCTCCACTCCGAGGTAGCGGACGTGCTCCTGCAGTTGTAGCAGTGCGCCCTCCAAGATGAACCTCGGGGGAGTGTATCCGCGTTTGGTAGTTAACATGATTGCTTCCGTTTTGCCGACGGAGAGCGTAAGGCCCGTATCCTTCATCCATTTTGACACCAAGTCCAGCGTTTGGTTCATGGCCTCTTCTAGCAGAGTAGTTGTATGTCCAGTCGCTACAACTGCAACATCATCGGCGAATGCAATGAGCGTTGAACTTGATATGCCTTTTATATTTCCCGGCGTTTCCAATCGCAATAGCTCGTCATACATTATATTCCACAATAGTGGGCCGAGCACCGACCCTTGAGGAACTCCACTGGTTACCTCCCGCCGCTCCGCGTCGCCGTACAAGAGTGACCTATTACTCAGGTAACTCCTCAGAATATGCAACAGGTACGCTGGCACACTCTTCCCTCTTACTTTTTTTATTTTTCCGGTCTGAATCTTTGAATGTCTTGTGATGAGTGCTTTTGAGTTAAATAATGTAACAGAATTTGAAAATGTTTGCCTCAAATGCGCTGTCTCATCTGTATCCATATGAACAATTAATTCCGACGAATGGCATTCATTTTTTCGCGTTTAGCTCCCATTTGTAAATATTGATAATGATTATTACGATCTGTATCATGTACAAATTCTGGTTTCACAACACTATTGAATACCACATCGTCACAACTAATAAGTTGAATATTTAGTAATCTAGGACAATGTATAATATTGAGCATTGTACTGTGCATATTACTGTTATAATTGGAATTTCTTTCAGAATTATTTTTATACTTTCTAAATGGTTCCATACTGAATAATGTCCAACTTAGTTTCTCTTAATTATAGGTATTCACACTGGAAATGACTTAGCTGTTTACAAAAGATCAAATATATTCTTTTTCCATTGACCTTGAATATTTATAGGTGATATAAGTTCATTATGTAATAAGCTGTGAACTTTTACTATGTTCTTACCATACAGGAGTTTGCATCCAACTACACTACATTTTTTTTTTGCCATTATTGGCTATTTAATGTCATAATCCAAGTTGATCTGTTCAAAATGCTTCAATTTTTCTGTATTTCACAGTATTTGAAATGTGGCATGTCCTCGTAACTGGAGTTAACCACACTTCATTCACGATAAAAGAAAATAAGACGAAAAGACTCTCGACTTCTCTGTCTGGTCCGTTGCGAGGTCCTCGAAGAGGTGGCCGCACAATATGCACTCACCGTCAGTGGTCTTGGGATTTCGGCCCAAGTGACCTCGTAGTTCGTCTCGTAGGCCGTCCCAGTTAGAGCAGTTTAAGATGATGTGGTCCGCTTTGTCTGAGCCACTCTGGCAGTGCATGCAGCAGTATCTAATTGCGCATTCCATGCGGCACAGCTAACACTGAAAGCACCAGTGTCCGGTTACCACTTGCGTCAGGTGGTATTATCAATGGATCTTAGGGGCGTCCTATTCTTCTATCTTGCGATGTTCAGAAGTAGATGACGCCTTGGTGGATTCTGTCTATTTCCTTTTCCATTCGGCGATGGTGACCATCCTCTCCTCTTTCTTGATCTTGCATATCGAAAGTGGAGGGTTACCCGATTTCCACATGAGTGGAACATAACATTATAAACATGAGTGTTATCACTTCATGTTCCTCTTTTTTTTTTTTTATTCATATATATATATTATTCTAATTCATTAATTAATTATACATTTCAAAACTACATGTACTAGATTTATTACATATTTTCTTCGTGTACAACACAGTATGTGTGTAATAGAATCAGATTTAGTATAATGTATCTCTTCACAATTGTCACAAATTAACACTTTTTTTATTTTTCCGGTCTGAATCTTTGAATGTCTTGTGATGAGTGCTTTTGAGTTAAATAATGTAACAGAATTTGAAAATGTTTCCCTCAAATGCGCTGTCTCATCTGTATCCATATGAACAATTAATTCCGACGAATGGCATTCATTTTTTCGCGTTTAGCTAACATTTGTAAATATTGATTATGATTATTACGATCTGTATCGTCATGTGACCTCGTAGTTCGTCTCGTAGGCCGTCCCAGTTAGAGCAGTTTAAGATGATGTGGTCCGCTTTCTCTGAGCCACTCTGGCAGTGCATGCAGCAGTATCTAAGGGCGCATTCCATGCGGCACAGCTAACACTGAAAGCACCCGTGTCCGGTTACCACTTGCGTCAGGTGGTATTATCAATGGATCTTAGGGGCGTCCTATTCTTCTATCTTGCGATGTTCAGAATTAGATGACGCCTTGGTGGATTCTGTCTATTTCCTTTTCCATTCGGCGATGGTGACCATCCTCTCCTCTTTCTTGATCTTGCATATCGAAAGTGGAGAGTTACCCGATTTCCACAGAAAAAACGTTTATGACATTATTATTTTTTGACATTGTTTTTACTTTCTTAACACTTTGATGGACAGTTTTGTGGCCGCAGTGGAAAAACAAAAGATCTTTGAAACGTCAATTTTAGTACTGCTGTAGGGTTTTATGCTATAGGGCAGTGTAAAATTGTCCACTGAGATGTCGGCGGACACAATAATCTATCCCCTCATAAGACACCATTGAAAATATCACTGCTATTTCAGTGATGACAATTTTTGGAAGGTTTTTATGATACTGCTATAGCAGTAATATTTAAGTGTCCCCCGACATCAATTTTTGAAATTACTGCTAGGTAGTACTACCCACCAACGTGTTAACTGTCTTGTCATTACCAACCTTTAATAGTTGACCTTTTACTGGTCTTCTATAATATGAGTGTTATCCCTTCATGTTCCTCTTTTTTTTTTTTTATTCATATATATATTATTCTAATTCATTAATTAATTATACATTTCAAAATTACATGTACTAGATTTATTACATATTTTCTTCGTGTACAACACAGTATGTGTGTAATAGAATCAGATTAAGTATAATGTATCTCTTCACAATTGTCACAAATTAACACTTTTTTTATTTTTCCGGTCTGAATCTTTGAATGTCTTGTGATGAGTGCTTTTGAGTTAAATAATGTAACAGAATTTGAAAATGTTTGCCTCAAATGCGCTGTCTCCTCTGTATCCATATGAACAATTAATTCCGACGAATGGCATTCATTTTTTCGCGTTTAGCTCCCATATGTAAATATTGATTATGATGACTTGCGTCAGGTGGTATTATCAATGGATCTTAAGGGCGTCCTATTCTTCTATCTTGCGATGTTCAGAATTAGATGACGCCTTGGTGGATTCTGTCTATTTCCTTTTCCATTCGGCGATGGTGACCATCCTCTCCTCTTTCTTGATCTTGCATATCGAAAGTGGAGGGTTACCCGATTTCCACAGAAAAAACGTTTAGGACATTATTATTTTTTGACATTGTTTTTACTTTCTTAACACGTTGATGGACAGTTTTGTGGCCGCAGTGGAAAAACAAAAGATCTTTAAAACGTCCATTTTAGTACTGCTGTAGGGTTTTATGCTATAGGGCAGTGTAAAATTCTCCACTGAGATGTCGGGGGACACAATAATCTATCCCCTCATAAGACACCATTGAAAATATCACTGCTATTTCAGTGATGACAATTTTTGGAAGGTTTTTATGATACTGCTATAGCAGTAATATTTAAGTGTCCCCCTACATCAATTTTTGAAATTACTGCTAGGTAGTACTACCCACCAACGTGTTAACAGTCTTGTCATTACCAACCTTTAATAGTTGACCTTTACTGGTCTACTATAACATGAGTGTTATCACTTCATGTTCCTCTTTTTTTTTTTTTATTCATATATATATATTATTCTAATTCATTAATTAATTATACATTTCAAAATTACATGTACTAGATTTATTACATATTTTCTTCGTGTACAACACAGTATGTGTGTAATAGAATCAGATTTAGTATAATGTATCTCTTCACAATTGTCACAAATTAACACTTTTTTTATTTTTCCGGTCTGAATCTTTGAATGTCTTGTGATGAGTGCTTTTGAGTTAAATAATGTAACAGAATTTGAAAATGTTTCCCTCAAATGCGCTGTCTCATCTGTATCCATATGAACAATTAATTCCGACGAATGGCATTCATTTTTTCCGACGTTAGGCATTAATCTTGACAGCGAGCTCACCGTTTTTGTGGCCTTCTCAGCAGCACACTGCAAATGTTTGCCGAAGCCGAGTTTTTTACATAGCTCCACTCCGAGGTAGCGGACGTGCTCCTGCAGTTGTAGCAGTGCGCCCTCCAAGATGAACCTCGGGGGAGTGTATCCGCGTTTGGTAGTTAACATGATTGCTTCCGTTTTGCCGACGGAGAGCGTAAGGCCCGTATCCTTCATCCATTTTGACACCAAGTCCAGCGTTTGGTTCATGGCCTCTTCTAGCAGAGTAGTTGTATGTCCAGTCGCTACAACTGCAACATCATCGGCGAATGCAATGAGCGTTGAACTTGATATGCCTTTTATATTTCCCGGCGTTTCCAATCGCAATAGCTCGTCATACATTATATTCCACAATAGTGGGCCGAGCACCGACCCTTGAGGAACTCCACTGGTTACCTCCCGCCGCTCCGCGTCGCCGTACAAGAGTGACCTATTACTCAGGTAACTCCTCAGAATATGCAACAGGTACGCTGGCACACTCTTCCCTCTTACTTTTTTTATTTTTCCGGTCTGAATCTTTGAATGTCTTGTGATGAGTGCTTTTGAGTTAAATAATGTAACAGAATTTGAAAATGTTTGCCTCAAATGCGCTGTCTCATCTGTATCCATATGAACAATTAATTCCGACGAATGGCATTCATTTTTTCGCGTTTAGCTCCCATTTGTAAATATTGATAATGATTATTACGATCTGTATCATGTACAAATTCTGGTTTCACAACACTATTGAATACCACATCGTCACAACTAATAAGTTGAATATTTAGTAATCTAGGACAATGTATAATATTGAGCATTGTACTGTGCATATTACTGTTATAATTGGAATTTCTTTCAGAATTATTTTTATACTTTCTAAATGGTTCCATACTGAATAATGTCCAACTTAGTTTCTCTTAATTATAGGTATTCACACTGGAAATGACTTAGCTGTTTACAAAAGATCAAATATATTCTTTTTCCATTGACCTTGAATATTTATAGGTGATATAAGTTCATTATGTAATAAGCTGTGAACTTTTACTATGTTCTTACCATACAGGAGTTTGCATCCAACTACACTACATTTTTTTTTTGCCATTATTGGCTATTTAATGTCATAATCCAAGTTGATCTGTTCAAAATGCTTCAATTTTTCTGTATTTCACAGTATTTGAAATGTGGCATGTCCTCGTAACTGGAGTTAACCACACTTCATTCACGATAAAAGAAAATAAGACGAAAAGACTCTCGACTTCTCTGTCTGGTCCGTTGCGAGGTCCTCGAAGAGGTGGCCGCACAATATGCACTCACCGTCAGTGGTCTTGGGATTTCGGCCCAAGTGACCTCGTAGTTCGTCTCGTAGGCCGTCCCAGTTAGAGCAGTTTAAGATGATGTGGTAAGCTTTGTCTGAGCCTTGAGTGTCAAATTAACACTTTTTTTATTTTTCCGGTCTGAATCTTTGAATGTCTTGTGATGAGTGCTTTTGAGTTAAATAATGTAACAGAATTTGAAAATGTTTGCCTCAAATGCGCTGTCTCCTCTGTATCCATATGAACAATTAATTCCGACGAATGGCATTCATTTTTTCGCGTTTAGCTCCCATATGTAAATATTGATTATGATGACTTGCGTCAGGTGGTATTATCAATGGATCTTAAGGGCGTCCTATTCTTCTATCTTGCGATGTTCAGAATTAGATGACGCCTTGGTGGATTCTGTCTATTTCCTTTTCCATTCGGCGATGGTGACCATCCTCTCCTCTTTCTTGATCTTGCATATCGAAAGTGGAGGGTTACCCGATTTCCACAGAAAAAACGTTTAGGACATTATTATTTTTTGACATTGTTTTTACTTTCTTAACACGTTGATGGACAGTTTTGTGGCCGCAGTGGAAAAACAAAAGATCTTTAAAACGTCCATTTTAGTACTGCTGTAGGGTTTTATGCTATAGGGCAGTGTAAAATTCTCCACTGAGATGTCGGGGGACACAATAATCTATCCCCTCATAAGACACCATTGAAAATATCACTGCTATTTCAGTGATAACAATTTTTGGAAGGTTTTTATGATACTGCTATAGCAGTAATATTTAAGTGTCCCCCGACATCAATTTTTGAAATTACTGCTAGGTAGTACTACCCACCAACGTGTTAACAGTCTTGTCATTACCAACCTTTAATAGTTGACCTTTTACTGGTCTACTATAACATGAGTGTTATCACTTCATGTTCCTCTTTTTTTTTTTTTATTCATATATATATTATTCTAATTCATTAATTAATTATACATTTCAAAACTACATATACTAGATTTATTACATATTTTCTTCGTGTACAACACAGTATGTGTGTAATAGAATCAGATTTAGTATAATGTATCTCTTCACAATTGTCACAAATTAACACTTTTTTTATTTTTCCGGTCTGAATCTTTGAATGTCTTGTGATGAGTGCTTTTGAGTTAAATAATGTAACAGAATTTGAAAATGTTTCCCTCAAATGCGCTGTCTCATCTGTATCCATATGAACAATTAATTCCGACGAATGGCATTCATTTTTTCGCGTTTAGCTAACATTTGTAAATATTGATTATGATTATTACGATCTGTATCGTCATGTGACCTCGTAGTTCGTCTCGTAGGCCGTCCCAGTTAGAGCAGTTTAAGATGATGTGGTCCGCTTTCTCTGAGCCACTCTGGCAGTGCATGCAGCAGTATCTAAGGGCGCATTCCATGCGGCACAGCTAACACTGAAAGCACCCGTGTCCGGTTACCACTTGCGTCAGGTGGTATTATCAATGGATCTTAAGGGCGTCCTATTCTTCTATCTTGCGATGTTCAGAATTAGATGACGCCTTGGTGGATTCTGTCTATTTCCTTTTCCATTCAGCGATGGTGACCATCCTCTCCTCTTTCTTGATCTTGCATATCGAAAGTGGAGAGTTACCCGATTTCCACAGAAAAAACGTTTATGACATTATTATTTTTTGACATTGTTTTTACTTTCTTAACACTTTGATGGACAGTTTTGTGGCCGCAGTGGAAAAACAAAAGATCTTTGAAACGTCAATTTTAGTACTGCTGTAGGGTTTTATGCTATAGGGCAGTGTAAAATTGTCCACTGAGATGTCGGCGGACACAATAATCTATCCCCTCATAAGACACCATTGAAAATATCACTGCTATTTCAGTGATGACAATTTTTGGAAGGTTTTTATGATACTGCTATAGCAGTAATATTTAAGTGTCCCCCGACATCAATTTTTGAAATTACTGCTAGGTAGTACTACCCACCAACGTGTTAACAGTCTTGTCATTACCAACCTTTAATAGTTGACCTTTTACTGGTCTTCTATAATATGAGTGTTATCCCTTCATGTTCCTCTTTTTTTTTTTTTATTCATATATATATTATTCTAATTCATTAATTAATTATACATTTCAAAATTACATGTACTAGATTTATTACATATTTTCTTCGTGTACAACACAGTATGTGTGTAATAGAATCAGATTTAGTATAATGTATCTCTTCACAATTGTCACAAATTAACACTTTTTTTATTTTTCCGGTCTGAATCTTTGAATGTATTGTGATGAGTGCTTTTGAGTTAAATAATGTAACAGAATTTGAAAATGTTTCCCTCAAATGCGCTGTCTCCTCTGTATCCATATGAACAATTAATTCCGACGAATGGCATTCATTTTTTCGCGTTTAGCTCCCATATGTAAATATTGATTATGATGACTTGCGTCAGGTGGTATTATCAATGGATCTTAAGGGCGTCCTATTCTTCTATCTTGCGATGTTCAGAATTAGATGACGCCTTGGTGGATTCTGTCTATTTCCTTTTCCATTCGGCGATGGTGACCATCCTCTCCTCTTTCTTGATCTTGCATATCGAAAGTGGAGGGTTACCCGATTTCCACAGAAAAAACGTTTAGGACATTATTATTTTTTGACATTGTTTTTACTTTCTTAACACGTTGATGGACAGTTTTGTGGCCGCAGTGGAAAAACAAAAGATCTTTAAAACGTCCATTTTAGTACTGCTGTAGGGTTTTATGCTATGAGGCAGTGTAAAATTCTCCACTGAGATGTCGGGGGACACAATAATCTATCCCCTCATAAGACACCATTGAAAATATCACTGCTATTTCAGTGATGACAATTTTTGGAAGGTTTTTATGATACTGCTATAGCAGTAATATTTAAGTGTCCCCCTACATCAATTTTTGAAATTACTGCTAGGTAGTACTACCCACCAACGTGTTAACAGTCTTGTCATTACCAACCTTTAATAGTTGACCTTTACTGGTCTACTATAACATGAGTGTTATCACTTCATGTTCCTCTTTTTTTTTTTTTATTCATATATATATATTATTCTAATTCATTAATTAATTATACATTTCAAAATTACATGTACTAGATTTATTACATATTTTCTTCGTGTACAACACAGTATGTGTGTAATAGAATCAGATTTAGTATAATGTATCTCTTCACAATTGTCACAAATTAACACTTTTTTTATTTTTCCGGTCTGAATCTTTGAATGTCTTGTGATGAGTGCTTTTGAGTTAAATAATGTAACAGAATTTGAAAATGTTTCCCTCAAATGCGCTATCTCATCTGTATCCATATGAACAATTAATTCCGACGAATGGCATTCATTTTTTCCGACGTTAGGCATTAATCTTGACAGCGAGCTCACCGTTTTTGTGGCCTTCTCAGCAGCACACTGCAAATGTTTGCCGAAGCCGAGTTTTTTACATAGCTCCACTCCGAGGTAGCGGACGTGCTCCTGCAGTTGTAGCAGTGCGCCCTCCAAGATGAACCTCGGGGGAGTGTATCCGCGTTTGGTAGTTAACATGATTGCTTCCGTTTTGCCGACGGAGAGCGTAAGGCCCGTATCCTTCATCCATTTTGACACCAAGTCCAGCGTTTGGTTTATGGCCTCTTCTAGCAGAGTAGTTGTATGTCCAGTCGCTACAACTGCAACATCATCGGCGAATGCAATGAGCGTTGAACTTGATATGCCTTTTATATTTCCCGGCGTTTCCAATCGCAATAGCTCGTCATACATTATATTCCACAATAGTGGGCCGAGCACCGACCCTTGAGGAACTCCACTGGTTACCTCCCGCCGCTCCGCGTCGCCGTACAAGAGTGACCTATTACTCAGGTAACTCCTCAGAATATGCAACAGGTACGCTGGCACACTCTTCCCTCTTACTTTTTTTATTTTTCCGGTCTGAATCTTTGAATGTCTTGTGATGAGTGCTTTTGAGTTAAATAATGTAACAGAATTTGAAAATGTTTGCCTCAAATGCGCTGTCTCATCTGTATCCATATGAACAATTAATTCCGACGAATGGCATTCATTTTTTCGCGTTTAGCTCCCATTTGTAAATATTGATAATGATTATTACGATCTGTATCATGTACAAATTCTGGTTTCACAACACTATTGAATACCACATCGTCACAACTAATAAGTTGAATATTTAGTAATCTAGGACAATGTATAATATTGAGCATTGTACTGTGCATATTACTGTTATAATTGGAATTTCTTTCAGAATTATTTTTATACTTTCTAAATGGTTCCATACTGAATAATGTCCAACTTAGTTTCTCTTAATTATAGGTATTCACACTGGAAATGACTTAGCTGTTTACAAAAGATCAAATATATTCTTTTTCCATTGACCTTGAATATTTATAGGTGATATAAGTTCATTATGTAATAAGCTGTGAACTTTTACTATGTTCTTACCATACAGGAGTTTGCATCCAACTACACTACATTTTTTTTTTGCCATTATTGGCTATTTAATGTCATAATCCAAGTTGATCTGTTCAAAATGCTTCAATTTTTCTGTATTTCACAGTATTTGAAATGTGGCATGTCCTCGTAACTGGAGTTAACCACACTTCATTCACGATAAAAGAAAATAAGACGAAAAGACTCTCGACTTCTCTGTCTGGTCCGTTGCGAGGTCCTCGAAGAGGTGGCCGCACAATATGCACTCACCGTCAGTGGTCTTGGGATTTCGGCCCAAGTGACCTCGTAGTTCGTCTCGTAGGCCGTCCCAGTTAGAGCAGTTTAAGATGATGTGGTCCGCTTTGTCTGAGCCTTGAGTGTCAAATTAACACTTTTTTTATTTTTCCGGTCTGAATCTTTGAATGTCTTGTGATGAGTGCTTTTGAGTTAAATAATGTAACAGAATTTGAAAATGTTTGCCTCAAATGCGCTGTCTCCTCTGTATCCATATGAACAATTAATTCCGACGAATGGCATTCATTTTTTCGCGTTTAGCTCCCATATGTAAATATTGATTATGATGACTTGCGTCAGGTGGTATTATCAATGGATCTTAAGGGCGTCCTATTCTTCTATCTTGCGATGTTCAGAATTAGATGACGCCTTGGTGGATTCTGTCTATTTCCTTTTCCATTCGGCGATGGTGACCATCCTCTCCTCTTTCTTGATCTTGCATATCGAAAGTGGAGGGTTACCCGATTTCCACAGAAAAAACGTTTAGGACATTATTATTTTTTGACATTGTTTTTACTTTCTTAACACGTTGATGGACAGTTTTGTGGCCGCAGTGGAAAAACAAAAAATCTTTAAAACGTCCATTTTAGTACTGCTGTAGGGTTTTATGCTATAGGGCAGTGTAAAATTCTCCACTGAGATGTCGGGGGACACAATAATCTATCCCCTCATAAGATACCATTGAAAATATCACTGCTATTTCAGTGATGACAATTTTTGGAAGGTTTTTATGATACTGCTATAGCAGTAATATTTAAGTGTCCCCCTACATCAATTTTTGAAATTACTGCTAGGTAGTACTACCCACCAACGTGTTAACAGTCTTGTCATTACCAACCTTTAATAGTTGACCTTTTACTGGTCTACTATAACATGAGTGTTATCACTTCATGTTCCTCTTTTTTTTTTTTTTATTCATATATATATTATTCTAATTCATTAATTAATTATACATTTCAAAACTACATGTACTAGATTTATTACATATTTTCTTCGTGTACAACACAGTATGTGTGTAATAGAATCAGATTTAGTATAATGTATCTCTTCACAATTGTCACAAATTAACACTTTTTTTATTTTTCCGGTCTGAATCTTTGAATGTCTTGTGATGAGTGCTTTTGAGTTAAATAATGTAACAGAATTTGAAAATGTTTCCCTCAAATGCGCTGTCTCATCTGTATCCATATGAACAATTAATTCCGACGAATGGCATTCATTTTTTCGCGTTTAGCTAACATTTGTAAATATTGATTATGATTATTACGATCTGTATCGTCATGTGACCTCGTAGTTCGTCTCGTAGGCCGTCCCAGTTAGAGCAGTTTAAGATGATGTGGTCCGCTTTCTCTGAGCCACTCTGGCAGTGCATGCAGCAGTATCTAAGGGCGCATTCCATGCGGCACAGCTAACACTGAAAGCACCCGTGTCCGGTTACCACTTGCGTCAGGTGGTATTATCAATGGATCTTAAGGGCGTCCTATTCTTCTATCTTGCGATGTTCAGAATTAGATGACGCCTTGGTGGATTCTGTCTATTTCCTTTTCCATTCGGCGATGGTGACCATCCTCTCCTCTTTCTTGATCTTGCATATCGAAAGTGGAGAGTTACCCGATTTCCACAGAAAAAACGTTTATGACATTATTATTTTTTGACATTGTTTTTACTTTCTTAACACTTTGATGGACAGTTTTGTGGCCGCAGTGGAAAAACAAAAGATCTTTGAAACGTCAATTTTAGTACTGCTGTAGGGTTTTATGCTATAGGGCAGTGTAAAATTGTCCACTGAGATGTCGGCGGACACAATAATCTATCCCCTCATAAGACACCATTGAAAATATCACTGCTATTTCAGTGATGACAATTTTTGGAAGGTTTTTATGATACTGCTATAGCAGTAATATTTAAGTGTCCCCCGACATCAATTTTTGAAATTACTGCTAGGTAGTACTACCCACCAACGTGTTAACAGTCTTGTCATTACCAACCTTTAATAGTTGACCTTTTACTGGTCTTCTATAATATGAGTGTTATCCCTTCATGTTCCTCTTTTTTTTTTTTTATTCATATATATATTATTCTAATTCATTAATTAATTATACATTTCAAAATTACATGTACTAGATTTATTACATATTTTCTTCGTGTACAACACAGTATGTGTGTAATAGAATCAGATTAAGTATAATGTATCTCTTCACAATTGTCACAAATTAACACTTTTTTTATTTTTCCGGTCTGAATCTTTGAATGTCTTGTGATGAGTGCTTTTGAGTTAAATAATGTAACAGAATTTGAAAATGTTTGCCTCAAATGCGCTGTCTCCTCTGTATCCATATGAACAATTAATTCCGACGAATGGCATTCATTTTTTCGCGTTTAGCTCCCATATGTAAATATTGATTATGATGACTTGCGTCAGGTGGTATTATCAATGGATCTTAAGGGCGTCCTATTCTTCTATCTTGCGATGTTCAGAATTAGATGACGCCTTGGTGGATTCTGTCTATTTCCTTTTCCATTCGGCGATGGTGACCATCCTCTCCTCTTTCTTGATCTTGCATATCGAAAGTGGAGGGTTACCCGATTTCCACAGAAAAAACGTTTAGGACATTATTATTTTTTGACATTGTTTTTACTTTCTTAACACGTTGATGGACAGTTTTGTGGCCGCAGTGGAAAAACAAAAGATCTTTAAAACGTCCATTTTAGTACTGCTGTAGGGTTTTATGCTATAGGGCAGTGTAAAATTCTCCACTGAGATGTCGGGGGACACAATAATCTATCCCCTCATAAGACACCATTGAAAATATCACTGCTATTTCAGTGATGACAATTTTTGGAAGGTTTTTATGATACTGCTATAGCAGTAATATTTAAGTGTCCCCCTACATCAATTTTTGAAATTACTGCTAGGTAGTACTACCCACCAACGTGTTAACAGTCTTGTCATTACCAACCTTTAATAGTTGACCTTTACTGGTCTACTATAACATGAGTGTTATCACTTCATGTTCCTCTTTTTTTTTTTTTATTCATATATATATATTATTCTAATTCATTAATTAATTATACATTTCAAAATTACATGTACTAGATTTATTACATATTTTCTTCGTGTACAACACAGTATGTGTGTAATAGAATCAGATTTAGTATAATGTATCTCTTCACAATTGTCACAAATTAACACTTTTTTTATTTTTCCGGTCTGAATCTTTGAATGTCTTGTGATGAGTGCTTTTGAGTTAAATAATGTAACAGAATTTGAAAATGTTTCCCTCAAATGCGCTGTCTCATCTGTATCCATATGAACAATTAATTCCGACGAATGGCATTCATTTTTTCCGACGTTAGGCATTAATCTTGACAGCGAGCTCACCGTTTTTGTGGCCTTCTCAGCAGCACACTGCAAATGTTTGCCGAAGCCGAGTTTTTTACATAGCTCCACTCCGAGGTAGCGGACGTGCTCCTGCAGTTGTAGCAGTGCGCCCTCCAAGATGAACCTCGGGGGAGTGTATCCGCGTTTGGTAGTTAACATGATTGCTTCCGTTTTGCCGACGGAGAGCGTAAGGCCCGTATCCTTCATCCATTTTGACACCAAGTCCAGCGTTTGGTTTATGGCCTCTTCTAGCAGAGTAGTTGTATGTCCAGTCGCTACAACTGCAACATCATCGGCGAATGCAATGAGCGTTGAACTTGATATGCCTTTTATATTTCCCGGCGTTTCCAATCGCAATAGCTCGTCATACATTATATTCCACAATAGTGGGCCGAGCACCGACCCTTGAGGAACTCCACTGGTTACCTCCCGCCGCTCCGCGTCGCCGTACAAGAGTGACCTATTACTCAGGTAACTCCTCAGAATATGCAACAGGTACGCTGGCACACTCTTCCCTCTTACTTTTTTTATTTTTCCGGTCTGAATCTTTGAATGTCTTGTGATGAGTGCTTTTGAGTTAAATAATGTAACAGAATTTGAAAATGTTTGCCTCAAATGCGCTGTCTCATCTGTATCCATATGAACAATTAATTCCGACGAATGGCATTCATTTTTTCGCGTTTAGCTCCCATTTGTAAATATTGATAATGATTATTACGATCTGTATCATGTACAAATTCTGGTTTCACAACACTATTGAATACCACATCGTCACAACTAATAAGTTGAATATTTAGTAATCTAGGACAATGTATAATATTGAGCATTGTACTGTGCATATTACTGTTATAATTGGAATTTCTTTCAGAATTATTTTTATACTTTCTAAATGGTTCCATACTGAATAATGTCCAACTTAGTTTCTCTTAATTATAGGTATTCACACTGGAAATGACTTAGCTGTTTACAAAAGATCAAATATATTCTTTTTCCATTGACCTTGAATATTTATAGGTGATATAAGTTCATTATGTAATAAGCTGTGAACTTTTACTATGTTCTTACCATACAGGAGTTTGCATCCAACTACACTACATTTTTTTTTTGCCATTATTGGCTATTTAATGTCATAATCCAAGTTGATCTGTTCAAAATGCTTCAATTTTTCTGTATTTCACAGTATTTGAAATGTGGCATGTCCTCGTAACTGGAGTTAACCACACTTCATTCACGATAAAAGAAAATAAGACGAAAAGACTCTCGACTTCTCTGTCTGGTCCGTTGCGAGGTCCTCGAAGAGGTGGCCGCACAATATGCACTCACCGTCAGTGGTCTTGGGATTTCGGCCCAAGTGACCTCGTAGTTCGTCTCGTAGGCCGTCCCAGTTAGAGCAGTTTAAGATGATGTGGTCCGCTTTGTCTGAGCCTTGAGTGTCAAATTAACACTTTTTTTATTTTTCCGGTCTGAATCTTTGAATGTCTTGTGATGAGTGCTTTTGAGTTAAATAATGTAACAGAATTTGAAAATGTTTGCCTCAAATGCGCTGTCTCCTCTGTATCCATATGAACAATTAATTCCGACGAATGGCATTCATTTTTTCGCGTTTAGCTCCCATATGTAAATATTGATTATGATGACTTGCGTCAGGTGGTATTATCAATGGATCTTAAGGGCGTCCTATTCTTCTATCTTGCGATGTTCAGAATTAGATGACGCCTTGGTGGATTCTGTCTATTTCCTTTTCCATTCGGCGATGGTGACCATCCTCTCCTCTTTCTTGATCTTGCATATCGAAAGTGGAGGGTTACCCGATTTCCACAGAAAAAACGTTTAGGACATTATTATTTTTTGACATTGTTTTTACTTTCTTAACACGTTGATGGACAGTTTTGTGGCCGCAGTGGAAAAACAAAAGATCTTTAAAACGTCCATTTTAGTACTGCTGTAGGGTTTTATGCTATAGGGCAGTGTAAAATTCTCCACTGAGATGTCGGGGGACACAATAATCTATCCCCTCATAAGACACCATTGAAAATATCACTGCTATTTCAGTGATAACAATTTTTGGAAGGTTTTTATGATACTGCTATAGCAGTAATATTTAAGTGTCCCCCGACATCAATTTTTGAAATTACTGCTAGGTAGTACTACCCACCAACGTGTTAACAGTCTTGTCATTACCAACCTTTAATAGTTGACCTTTTACTGGTCTACTATAACATGAGTGTTATCACTTCATGTTCCTCTTTTTTTTTTTTTTATTCATATATATATTATTCTAATTCATTAATTAATTATACATTTCAAAACTACATGTACTAGATTTATTACATATTTTCTTCGTGTACAACACAGTATGTGTGTAATAGAATCAGATTTAGTATAATGTATCTCTTCACAATTGTCACAAATTAACACTTTTTTTATTTTTCCGGTCTGAATCTTTGAATGTCTTGTGATGAGTGCTTTTGAGTTAAATAATGTAACAGAATTTGAAAATGTTTCCCTCAAATGCGCTGTCTCATCTGTATCCATATGAACAATTAATTCCGACGAATGGCATTCATTTTTTCGCGTTTAGCTAACATTTGTAAATATTGATTATGATTATTACGATCTGTATCGTCATGTGACCTCGTAGTTCGTCTCGTAGGCCGTCCCAGTTAGAGCAGTTTAAGATGATGTGGTCCGCTTTCTCTGAGCCACTCTGGCAGTGCATGCAGCAGTATCTAAGGGCGCATTCCATGCGGCACAGCTAACACTGAAAGCACCCGTGTCCGGTTACCACTTGCGTCAGGTGGTATTATCAATGGATCTTAAGGGCGTCCTATTCTTCTATCTTGCGATGTTCAGAATTAGATGACGCCTTGGTGGATTCTGTCTATTTCCTTTTCCATTCGGCGATGGTGACCATCCTCTCCTCTTTCTTGATCTTGCATATCGAAAGTGGAGAGTTACCCGATTTCCACAGAAAAAACGTTTATGACATTATTATTTTTTGACATTGTTTTTACTTTCTTAACACTTTGATGGACAGTTTTGTGGCCGCAGTGGAAAAACAAAAGATCTTTGAAACGTCAATTTTAGTACTGCTGTAGGGTTTTATGCTATAGGGCAGTGTAAAATTGTCCACTGAGATGTCGGCGGACACAATAATCTATCCCCTCATAAGACACCATTGAAAATATCACTGCTATTTCAGTGATGACAATTTTTGGAAGGTTTTTATGATACTGCTATAGCAGTAATATTTAAGTGTCCCCCGACATCAATTTTTGAAATTACTGCTAGGTAGTACTACCCACCAACGTGTTAACAGTCTTGTCATTACCAACCTTTAATAGTTGACCTTTTACTGGTCTTCTATAATATGAGTGTTATCCCTTCATGTTCCTCTTTTTTTTTTTTTATTCATATATATATTATTCTAATTCATTAATTAATTATACATTTCAAAATTACATGTACTAGATTTATTACATATTTTCTTCGTGTACAACACAGTATGTGTGTAATAGAATCAGATTTAGTATAATGTATCTCTTCACAATTGTCACAAATTAACACTTTTTTTATTTTTCCGGTCTGAATCTTTGAATGTCTTGTGATGAGTGCTTTTGAGTTAAATAATGTAACAGAATTTGAAAATGTTTGCCTCAAATGCGCTGTCTCATCTGTATCCATATGAACAATTAATTCCGACGAATGGCATTCATTTTTTCGCGTTTAGCTCCTATTTGTAAATATTGATAATGATTATTACGATCTGTATCATGTACAAATTCTGGTTTCACAACACTATTGAGTACCACATCATCACAACTAATAAGTGGAATATTTAGTAATCTAGGACAATGTATAGTATTGAGCATTGTACTGTGCATATTACTGTTATACTTGGAATTTCCTTCAGAATTATTTTTATACTTTCTAAATGGTTCCATACTGAATAATGTCCAACTTAGTTTCTCTTAATTATAGGTATTCACACTGTAAATGACTTAGCAGTTAGCTAATATAATGCTGATATTTCTAAACGTGTTTGTGGATTTGTGCAGATCGTTTAGTTTTGTATTTTTCCTTTTATTAATAATAGTCACGAGAACGTAAATATCTGTCACGTTAGTATGTAACAAATAACAACTACCTAATAATGAAAAAATGAAGTGAAAATGAAACTGTCAACAGTGGTCAGACAGTATATCATCATAAATGTATGTATACCATATATATGTTGGAAGCGTGTTCTTCTTATCCACCCTTACTCACTAAATGGCTTTCCACTCAAACGTGTTTTCGAGGTTAAAAATCTTGTTTTCTACCTTACCCTTTCTTTTGAAAATCATATCAATACAACTTATGGTAGAGCTCTAGTAGAGACCAGTTATGTATTGAGCGGGTTCAAAACCGATTTCTTGCCTATGCAGCTCATGTTCTAAATATTTCTCAACCTCTTCACGACTACAGTACTATTATGTCATCTTTAAATGTCTCTACTCTTTCCTCTCGTCGTTTTTATGCAGACATCGACTTTATTCACTCCTTATATTACATATCCTCTCATCGTACAAACTACAACCACAACCATCCTGTACATAGAATGCTCCACCTCCTTAACACCACCTGAAACAAAATTCCATTTTAAACTAAAAATAATATTTCTTCGTATCTTAGTTTTATTGCCATTCTTTTAATTAGGATGCTGTTCACTTCCTAGCAATTTATCTTTATGGTTATTATTAAGTTATTAGTACATTAAATTTAATTATTATTTATGTTATCAATGATTTTTACATTTATAAGATCATTTTTTATTAACTGTATATATTACCATCTATATAAATGCCGACTGGCGTCAATTAATTAAGAAATAAATAAATAAATATGTTTAATTAACGCCACATGTCAAAACGTATATTATAATATTATAATAATTTAATTTATGTAAAAATAATAAAAAAGGATATATAATATAATATCTGTTTATTATTAAGTATGTCATATCTACATTTAACTAAGTTCATATATCATAAATGTATAGTTTAATACAAAAGTTTAATAGAAGTAAAAATAATAAAATAGAATATATTTTAATGTATTATTATGTATATCACATGTATATTTAACTAACTCAATATTATATTAAAATGCATAGTTAAATATTAAAAACAATGTTACCAAAGTTAAAAAAAAGAACAGAATGTATTTTCAGGATGCTCAAAAAATGTCACGAATCACCATATCACGACAATAATCAGAGTCAAGGGGCGAATTAAATATTTTCAAAGTAGACAATAAGCAGTCTTCAATTATTATAAAAAAAAAACAAAAAATTTATACGATAACACGAAAAACACACCAAGCATTAATTTGAAAAGCAAGCAATAGATATAAGAATCAATATTACAAAATCAATTTCAAGAAAATCAATACAAGCAAGCGACCAATACTTACCATACGGCATAAAAATAAATGAAAAATAAGAATAAACTACTTCAAAACCAAATAATAAACATACCCAAAAATGGTGTTTTATTTCATTTTTGAAAAATAAAAATATAGTTTTTTAAAGAAAAAAACAGTTTAAAAAAAAATGAAATATTAACTTGGATTTTAAACTTTTTTAATCATGTTCAAAACAAGTTGTTGTATCATTTTTGTTTTGAACATCTAAAAATCCTGAACACACCTACCACCGAATGTCGAAGTTAACAAACAATTAAAGTTTACTGCTATTTGTCGAAATAAAAATATTATTCTTCAAACCGAGAACAAACTCTATGAAGACTATTTCCACTACAAAACAATTACCAATCAATAGATTTTTATAAACTTATATTCATATTTAAATTATATAGACACGCAGTAAATAATTAATAATTTATTAAAATAGTATCTATTATTATTGTATAGTCAACGGCGCGAATAAGTTGAAACCTAGTAACAAAATAAGTTAGTGCCTATAACATATATTTATACGAAAACTGGATAGCCGTATCTTTTTTTATTATCGATGTCGGTCGCCATTTATAAAGCAGGCAATGTTTACAAAATAATATTATTAAAGAAAATAAGTATAATAATGTATGTAATATAAATGTAAACATTGCCTGCCTTATAAGTAGCTGCCGACTTTAACATTGTTCAAAACTGTAGTTTAAAGACGGCTATTTAGTTGTTGTAGGGTATTTAATGAAACAATTAGACATTTTAATGTAAAAATAACCTTAAAAAAATTTGGGCATTTTTTTAAACAACGGGGACTGTCGTATATTGTGGACAATCTTCATTTTTTTATTATTTGATGTATATTATGTAATATGGTTATGTAGTATCTTAAGCTTTTAATTATTAATATACCGTCAGGCCAGTGAAGCAAAATGTGCTGAGGCGACAACAATTTTTTTTGCATTATAACATGACGATACTTGCAGGCACGTTTCGATTTATTGTTGTATTTATGTTTGTTTTATATTTAAATAAAAGTGTTTCCGACCTGAAAACCTGAGTCTTGAACATTATTTCAGTCATTTGTACGTTCTTACGTTTTATAGAAACATCGCCAGGAAGCTACCTACTATATTTGCTAAAGAGGTTTTATTAAACTGAATAGTGCAACGGTGTATGTAATCTTTGAGTCTTTCATGTTTAGATATCATGTAAACTATTTCCAAAACTGTTAAATGTAATGATATCATTAATTCGGCATAATATATAAAATATTAACTCGATGTACAACAACTCAGGAATATTAGATAATATATAGATAATAATAGATCACTAATATTTGCACGGTGAATCCAATTCCCAACCAATTCTAGCAGAGCTATAACACCACTACACTTTCACATTACACCTAAATTGAGCTTAATAAATCAGGTAAGGTAACCCGGTCAAGCTTAATTATTATACTTACCCAGCCATAACAAACGCAGTTGTAACAAAATATCTTTTTAAAAGTAATTTGAATTGTGTACCTAACGCATTATTTTCGGTGTAATAGCGAAAACAGTTTTAATACAAATAATTCATGAATGACAATATGTCAAAACGCATGAGAAGCTTTTATATTCGAGAAAAAAATAAAATTTAATTCAAATCAATTATGACTTTCGTAAACCAAAGTAATTAATAATATTATTATATTGCATTTATTTCTAATATATTTACCTCAATCTTATGGTGGTCTCCGAGTACTATAAAGTTATCTATATAATATTTATGATAAAGAAAAACTATTAATAAATTGGTTCCGTCTATAAAAAAGGTAACATACTAATTTATTGGGTCTGACTATAAAAACGATACACACTAGTTAGGTCCAACTATAAAAAAATTGTAACTTACAAGTATTGATATACGATATTGTAAAAAGCTTTTTAAATTATAGTTCATATATAAAAATACATTGCCAGTTTCCACTCAATATCAGTACAGTTGCAGATGTTAAACTTTATACAAATTACATTTTATTCTAGTTGTACACTCGTAGGTTTGTACCTACATTCTGTTTGAAATTTAAAAAGTGTATGTAATGAATAATGATTAGTTACCAACGGATTTAAATTTTCATTTCACAAAAGTCTATCAAACGATGTTGAACGATGGGGCTGAGTATAATGATCTTGTAAGTCATTTTTTAAATGTAAAAACAAAATATTTATTGATGAATCATTATTACATAACCTAACGAGGGTAGTATACTTCACAGACAAGCGAATAGTAATTGTTTCAAAAAAAGTATTAGAAGGTTTTTGCGAAAGGCCATCCATTGTAAATTAAAAAAATGATGTTCAAAATTAAACGCATAAGGTTGGTATTCTAATTTTAAAAAAGCTATACAGCCAAACATTTCAAAAAGACGTTTGACGTTAAGAGGCCTAGTCGCGACTTTTCAAATTTTCCGCAATTCTATAAAATTTGAAAATTAAATTTTATATTTTAGTTGCCACCTCAATTATAAGACTTTTCCACTAATCTACTACCCAATACCTATTTAGGGGGGGGGGGGTTGATAGGGTGTATTATATCGGTCAAAACACAGTTTACAGGAAAAACTCTCACACCTCGTAGATTGGTCCGATTTCAGTAATTTTTTTGTTATATAGAAGAATATTTTTTACAGGGCGCATTGGACTTTGATTTTTGATTACGTTGCTAAAAATAAATAATAATACAAAAACTAAAAAGTTGTAAAAATGGATTAAATTCAAACTTGTAATTTAAGATTTCGAAAAATAAATTTGAAAATCCAAGTCCAATGCGCCCTGCAATACGTCTTTCTCTATTTAACAAAAAAAAAATTACGGAAATTGGACCAATGTGAGAGTTTTTCCTGTAAGGCATGTTTTTGAGCAAAAAACAGGTCACGACCAGGCCCCTTAAAGTTATGTATAATGTTCTTAATGTAGTTAAGATGGTAAGTATTAAAAGATTTAAACTTACAATGAATCGAGAAGAACATTTATTTTTACTTAATAGTAAAGCTAGTATTATTATAATTTTCTTTATAGTAAAAAACTTAAGATTTGTATCATAAAAAATTAACAAACATTTGTTGGGTAAAATAAATAGATTTGACTCCCCAAAAGCACTTTTATTTAAATTTTTACCAACCGTGTGAATTTTTTAAATATTTTTTAACATTTTATAGTTTATACCATAAACCAGTGTACTAATATTCAATAAACTTTAGTTATTACTGACTATAATATATTGGAAACTTAAGAGGACGTCACACCCACATGTATTGTCTCCGTCTTACACACGTACGGCATAGACTAAGCGTTTACTCAGTCTGAGTATTACTCACTCAATTTTGGTTCTAGAGTAAAAATTCCTGTTGTAAAGTTGAATTTTTAAATTATTTCTGAGGCAAGTCGTTGCGTTTTTTTTTCAATTATACATAATATAACGTACATTATATCGTTTAGAAAATGCAAAAATTTCAACATTTTTAAAATACCTTTAAATTTTCTTAATTTGATTTTTTTAAATGAATTTCAACTTTTTGCCCTCCAAAAAATTTTCTTCTTTCAATTTTTGTATAGGTGTTTTTATTCTGACCCCAAAATTGAGCGAGTTCTAGATATCGTACGTGTGTAAGACGGAGGCAAAACAGGCTTTTGTGACGTGCTCTTAAAAAAAAAAAAAAAAAAACATTTTTAATCATACCAGTGATCTAATTTTTAGATTACTGACAGTCCTAAGTCTGTAAAAATGAGAAGGAAAATGTTTTTTTATGTGGTCAATGTGCACGGTTTGCACTTTATCGTAAGTATATTTTTATACATTATCCTCTGAGAATATTTTCAGTTGATTAACAGATATGGTACCTATGTTTATTGCTTGTATATTATATTAGAACACCATTTCTTATTTTTTTATTTTATTGATCGTAAGCCCGGCAACTATGGCCATTAGCTGTTTTTGAACGTTGTGGTAGGGTTGGGACAGTTGGTACGGTCGGTTACTTTTAGGTATTATTATTCCTAGGTATATATTATTATCAATTATTGCAGAGCTATTAAAACAGTAAATTATATGAGGTTATGTACTTTGTCCACGGGTGCTTCAAGTGGTCTCCACGGGTGATTCCAGTTGTACCTGCATCGGATGTCTAGGGCCGCCAGCCCAAGCTGCTAGCAGTGTTCAGACGACTCCAACACCACAGAACACAGGCTGTTCGTGTGCACCTACTGGGAGGGATTCCTAAGGAAGGGATAAAAATAAAAGTTTTAGGGGGATAAATACAAGTACGGGGGGCTAATCCCCCCTAGCCACCACCCCCTTAGCTACGCCGATGGATTTACATGAAAAAGTTTAAACTAGATGTTTTCATTGACATTTTACAGCTATTTGTGTTTAAGGGAAATATCTAGGTATTATTTAGGAAAAGTTGGGTTGAATCTACAAAATGTTCATTAATATACAAAACTATTCAACAAACTATTTATTAATATTACAAGACAATTTAGGTCACCAACCTCTTTGTTAATTTTAATATAGGTAGAATTAATTAAATAATTGTTAATATTACTAATCATGGTCATCACAAACCAACACACTGATTTTTTATATTATTTATAGGACTTTTATTATTTTAAATATTGATAAAAATATGTATTATACAAATGAATATAAAAAAATAATGAAATTATTGTTGATTTTACACACTAGCATTATTTCTGCATTGGCACACTTTTTTAAACACACTGAAAGGTAGAAAACATGTTTTACTCATTGACATTACAAATCAACTTTATTATAACTTATTATATGGCTAAAAAGCAATAATCAATGGTTTCAAATTTGAATATCAATATGATGAAAGTAGATACCTTATTTTTTTTTTTTTTTTAGGTTCTGAGTGGAACGATGAATGTTTTGATTTTATAATGATTTGTGTTTTTAATTTTTTTTTAATTTTGTGACAGTCATCACCTTTTAGGACAGTGAAAATGCTTGGATTTTCTTCAATAGTATCTTTTCTGATAGGAAAGTAAATCTAGTTGGTATTTTTCGGGGTCAAAAGTATAATTTTTCTAGTAGTTTTCAAAAGCGCCGTAAAAAAAAAGAAAAATTAAGGAAATATGTGAATTTTTACACAAAATCGGCTTACGAAAAATCGATTTTGGTTATTGGTGCAACTCTTAAAAAATTACCCTAGATAGGTACATGAAATTTTGACTCAATGTTTACATTAGCATTTTCTATGCACGATACAATTTTCAAAATATTATGATTTGTTTTGAACTGTTTAGTAACATTTTCATTTTCCATTTTTCTTTAGTTTTTTTTTTAAATATCAATAAAATTGTATTTGTTGGTTAACAAAGCTTGAAAATTTAAAAGAAGGTTCCTAGTGAATTGTTTCAAAGGCAGATGAAAAACATGAAAAATCCTTAGTTGCAGTTTTTTTTTATACATTTAAAATTCAAATATTGACAAAATACGGAAAAAACACCAAATCTTGCAATTATTTTTAGTTAGAAATTCATAAAAATTTGTCTTTTAAAATCTAAGATTTGAAAATGTAATACAAGATTTTTCATAAATCGATTCTGAGCGAAAACGATCAATCTGCCTATGATATTTCTAAGTATATTTGATGATATTATTGTGAATAAAGTAATTTCTATATTTACCTATTTACGTTGACCATAATTATTTTAAATTTAAAGCGTAACACCGTGTTTAACATACCTAATGCACGTAATCAACCGATAAGTTGGTAAATTAATTTTTAAAACGATCGACCAACATTCCTCTGTTATAACGACTGAATAGTATGCCAATACAATACACTGTTATATTATTATTATTATTATTATTATTATTATTATTATTATTATCATAAGCCGTAATATACGGCAGAGGATACGTATTGAAAATGAAGCACATAAAACGATAATTTTTGGGTGGTCTCCAGTTTTCGGAACGTTTGAGTGTCTTTTTCGTCATAATTCCGGAGTCAGAGTGCTATAGTGTTTTTGAAAATATTATTTGGCTTTTTAAGCGGCTGATAATTTAATTAATTTAAGTTTATTTTTTTTTTGCCACACCATGTAAGAAAATGTACTTTGGATCGATATAATTGGTATTGAGTTGTTTATTTTATTATAATTACGGACTAGATGATTTAAAAAAAAAATGAGTACAATATACAATAAATTGACAATTGATCTTAATACATTATTTATGTTATGTATTAACATAAACAATAATACAACATTTAAAAACATATAATTAGAGACAGAGCTTCGGAACATTCATCATGCGAGATTTTTTTTGACCATTATTTCGTATTAATTAACAGGTTAAAGCATTTATAATATGTAATAACGTGTATTTTTTTTTAGATTCATTCTTCAATAATTGTCTGATTCATAGTCAACTAAAGGGATTTTACAATATAGTATTAACAATAAAATTATTTGTATTTAGTGGAAGGTAATTTTGACGACTCCAAGTAACGAATTTTTCTAGATTATACTCTATAATTAAATAATAAATTGGATACTTTTAATAGTCAAACATATTTAATATTTATTTATTATAATATAATTTTGATTTCTGATCGGAAACAGTATAACTACAAACGACTCGTATACGAAATCGATCTAATGTGGAAATTGTAAATAATATACTGTGTGTCCACAAAAACACTTACACAATAAAAATATAATGTATAAATAAATAAGTAATTTTAATGAATATTATTAAATTTGAATTCAATGATAGGTATAATCAGTGCTAGTCATTGTTGGAAGGAGAGCGGTGAGGGTAAATTATGTATTCTGAATATCACTTTATCTATAAATAATCATAATTCATATTTCATAATAATGTTGTCAAAATAGTACCCACACAAATTGCGACCCATGTGGACGTATAATGGTCTTCTTAGGAAACGGGTTGTTATCGACGAAAATCAAAACAGTAGAAATATTAAACCTACATACCTAGCTCACTCATTGTTATTGGCTTGAAAATACTCAAAAATATATATAATTGTAATTATAAGAAAAATGAATGGCTACCCTAACCACTAGATTCACTTTTCCATCTGAAGTTGAAAATCTAGTACCATTTCTTGACTATCTATCGACTTATCGTGTACGCGACACAAAATTAAATAAAAATAAAATCAATTCATTCATCAAGCCTCTCAAAATCTAAAAAATAAAAAATGCTTATTTAAAAAAACTAAAATGTTACGGTTAGGAAGTTAAAAATTAGAGCGGATTGACCTCGTATAAAATTTAAAGTTACTATCTTGGCAATATCATAAGGTTTTTATTATATTTCAATTTTAAAGCAAATTATGAGTGTTTTAAGATGTGTTTTAATCATATAAAGTATTTGTGTTGATGATTTTTTCTGCTGAGTACTATAGGCCACGAACATTTTCATTAATTTTAAAGCCACCATATACCCAAAGTATGTCGTACCGCATTATATTGTATTTTTGTAGATCGGTATATCACGAACAAACATGGGCACGTACA
>CARXXK010001243.1:0-42859 GCA_949089665.1 Macrosiphum euphorbiae | reverse complement strand
AAAATTAAAACGTACAAGCTTAAACCTTATATCTGGAGATATATTTTTGTATGAAGCGGTTGTTAGTCAAGGGTTTGGACATTTTCCTGTGAGTCAGATGATATCAGAAAGGCATGACACAATTACAATATCTTTTTGGCTAGATTTGTGGATCAAATCTGGAGCAAATCCACCAAACTAGGCAGTTTCAGATTGTTCAAAAGCTCTTCTCGGAGCCATGTGCAGATCATTTTGTTCATGTGATCTTAGGACTTACGTAAAAAATTGTTTTTCAAATCTGAACGGTTCAACCTGTGATATACCACCGTGTTTCATTAGAATAGACGTTTCTCATATGATTAAACTGTTTTGCCGTTTAAAAATACTTAATGAAATTAGAAACAAACGATTAAAAGAATTTTATGTACGCGGATTTCGATTGTTATTAACTTCAACAACGTTAGAAATGTTCAAACAAATATTGAAATCATTAATGACAGTTATTTTAAGTCACACAGATGGTTATCTAGATGACAATAATACGAAACCAAATTCTTCAGAAAGTAGTAGAATATTTTTATTGTCATTAATAGACTCTACATCATACAAAGAAAATAACTCTGAGGAATTGGAAATCCACCATTTAGAAAATGCAAGTGAGGAGTTAGATGAAAATCCAATAACAATCTATGAGCAAGACGAAGTTAAGATTTTCATTGATGAAGTAGAAAATGAAAGTAATATTGATGCATTAATTGAAGGCAATAGGGAATCAGCATACTACTTACCAGGATTAATAAAAGATTTGAAACGTTATTGCTATGATTTTCCTCTATGGACTTGAGTGATGACTGATAAATTTAAATCGCCTTATGTTGACCAGGCTAAATGCTGGTCCGACCTATGCAGATCCGTTGACTCCGACCCGTGGGGTCTTCCCTACAAAGTCGTCACCAAACGCATCGGTCGTCGACGTCCAGGAATTGAAGCCCGCGGCATGGAGTCAGAGATCGCCGATCACCTCTTCCCGAACCCCCCAGCGACGGACTGGGCACTCGAGCCCCACCTACCAGAAACCGCAGAAGATGAAACCGTTGAAGACTTCACCCTGGCCGAACTGGCCCAAGCCTGCAAAAGACTTCCCCCCGGTAAGGCAACCGGCCCCGATGGTATCCCCAACGAGGTTCTAGCCAAGGTGTTCCTCCGGAAGCCTAACATCCTACTCAGCGTCTACAACAACTGCTTGGCCAACACCACCTTCCCTTCCCGATGGAAGGAATCCAGACTGGTACTATTGCACAAAGGCCCCGGCAAGCCGATAACCGAACCGTCCAGCTATAGGCCGCTGTGTATGCTTGATTCCTCGGGGAAACTCTTAGAGCGGCTAATTCTGGCAAGACTCGACACGCACCTCGATAGCACCGGTCATAGATCACCAAACCAATACGGGTTTCGCCAAGGCAGCTCGACCTCTGACGCAATGGAACGACTGCTGAACGCCGCACACGGCGCAGCGTTAGGCGCGGCACAGCGTTAGGCGCGGCACAGCACAGGGATATTTGCGTGGCTGTGTCTCTAGATGTGAAGAATGCATTCAACACGGCTCCCTGGAAGAAAACCTAACCTGTCTTTCCACTCGGGAAAAACTCATAAATCGAATGACTCTGAAGATGGTTGCTGAATGATCCTTGAGCTATATTACACATTACTTTTATAGAATTAATTGTGTTTAAATTTACAGCTTTTTCCGATCGAAGAATGTTGTATGGATTATATACTCGTTTTTCAAAACCGAATACAGGTGCTATACTATATGGATATTCAAAGTGTAGTATCCCATTACATTTTATATACGATCTGAAATCATCAGGATCAACCGTAATGTCGAATGTTAAATTGGTTAAGTTTTTACTATCATAGGCAACTATTTGCTTCTTAACTCGATCCTTAATATCTTCAATTTCATAACAACCCTCTTCCAATGTAATAAAACATATCGTAGGATTATTATTGTTTTCATTATCAACTACTTGTATAGAAAATTTATTATTATTTTCATTAATATTTGGGAATGAATTAAATGACTGTAAACATAACAAAGCCATTTCTGAGTCATCGTAAAGGTTTATAGGCGGAAAATAATTTACAGATAATACAGTTGAATTTCCAGTCAAACTTAATGTAATAGATTCATGCATTGTAAAAATTCAAGACATAAATGACCACAGTTAAATGTATTGAAGTCTTGATAGTTGGAATAGTTATATACTATTTTGAACTGTCTGAAATAATGTTGTAATTCAATTGGTGGGGGTAAATCACCAAAGCTATCAAAATATACAACTTTGTCCTTATTTTTATAAAACGATACCCAATGGCTTCCATCGCCTGAAGATATATCCAAGTTTAATATACCACATTCAATAGCTTGCGGTTTTTCAGGTAAGTTATCACGTGAAAAGACTCCACGGAAATGATTGGTTTTCAATTTTACGGTATATTTTATAATATCTTGAGGCGGTCTGTCAGGTAGCGTAATCATCAGTTTTTTTTCTTAACCTATTCTTGTTTGATTTCATACCACTACCTTTTTTTTCTTTTTGAATTTTTAACCGCATTATACACACTAGCACCTCCAGACATCAAACTACCAAGTGCTGACAATCCTGCAAATATAGGTATTAAGGGAATTACACCTCCTGACCGTCTCGGTGCTAAAATCAGTCTTTTACCACCATTCTTTTTCTTTAAGATTCTTTTTTTCTTCGCTGCTAGTATTCCATTTGTTTTTATAGCACTTTTCCGTTTACAACCCATACCTATTTTTCTTTTAGCTTTCATTATGTTTGTTACTGCGTACGCAACTAATTTCTCTTTTCTAGGTGTATCTTTTGCTTTAAATCTTTCCCAAGCACGATTTTCTAACACTTTATCAGCTTTATGTCTATCGTCTAAATTTTTACTCGCTGCATACACAATATCGTGATCACGACAAGCAGCATCCAATGGGTTTATTCCTTTATCACCACGATCTAGTCTCTTTTTTAATTTCGTGCCAGGACCACAATACTGATATCCTGAAACATGGAATTCGAACGGGAGACTATTTATAAGGGAGTTTACAAATCCTTTACCAGTCTTGTTTGAATTGTACTTACGAATTGAACACGCCATCTGTAACTGGCTATAAATTTAAAAAATCTAGAGTATTTGTATGGAGGAACAACCTGAATTAAAAATATGATCGTCAGGTATTGCCCGCTCCCGGATTATGGTAATTGTCGTGCGATGGTAGTGGACTGTAATAGGTAGGTAAATAGAAAAATGGATGACGGAAAACTACAGCGAGAGAAATAACAATAACGTTGTTGTTGTATGAAAATTATCACGGAATATGACGAATATATTAAAACGTTGCTAACAGGTGAAGATGCTTACAAACTATGTTAGTAGTAGGTGGGGGCCAACCACAAGCGGTCGCCAATACAGAGGGACAAAAAAGAAACAAATAATAAATGTACAAAAAAATTGATATAAATCATAATACCACGTCGGGTAACGGAAGAACATAAACAAATGAAATCAGCTGTGTACGACCTGATAGCGACGATACTGCAGCTGATAGCGGGTATTGACAAGTGACAACTGATGGTGCTACCGTTGTCCCGGCACGACGATAATGGGCAGCTGGAAGTTGACCGGGCTGCGGCGGCACACCACAACGTCGACTTGGACGAACAAACAGTCGACGAACGGGAAGGCTCGTAACCACGTGACGAACACGGCGGATCGCACTGCGCACACACCGCGCGGACGATAACGGCAACTTAAAACACAATGTGGTTTTGGCACGGGCGGCTACAAAACGCGATTTGTGTGTGCAACGAGGGGCACGACACGGAACAGAAAGCACAGACAGCTAGGGCGCTTGGACAAGCCAAGATGGCGTGCGTTATTGAACGACGACGGCACGCCAGTTCGCGTAGGTAACAATAATACGATGATTGCCAAGACGGCTGAGAAAAAGCGGCAGGAACGGTGACTTCGCGACAAGAGGCACTGCGTCGGACTGCATGCAGCGGGGATGAGACCGTCGGCGACACACCGATAACACTTCTCTCTCCGGAGATATCGGAACGGTCGCACGGTGTCCAAAGTAATAGCGATAACGCGGGGCAAAGTCCAAGACCGGGCATACGCACCGAACAGTATTTATATGAAAATAATATGAATTTGATTGAACAGAAAGATAAATTAGATGTAATAAATGTAGATGTTCAGGTAGTAAAAAAACCATCAAGACACGGCTCGTTATTACCCGATACTATACGTGCTATACTAGTTGGTCCCAGTGGCTCAGGAAAAACAAATATAATGTATAATCTGATCACACATGCAAACGGGTTAAGATTTGAAAATATTTATTTATACTCGAAAACCTCTAATCAGGAAAAATATGTTTTATTGAAAAAAATAATAGATGATATAAAATGTACTAATTTTTTCATATTTACAAGCGCTGATAAGGTTATAAAACCAAACTTAACGAAGAAAAATTCTATTATAATTTTTGATGATGTGATATGAGGCCCACAATCTTTAATCAGGGAATACTTTAGCATTGGTAGGCATTCAGGTGCCAGCTCCGTATTTTATTTAGCACAGACATATTCTAAAATATCAAAACAGCTTGTAAGAGATAACGCAAACTTTTAATAATACTGAAACAAGATGATACAATTTTACGACATATATTCAACAATCATTCGTCTGCAGATACGGAATTCTCAGAATTTCGGAAAATTTCTCATTTATGCTGGAATCATAGCTATTATGGGTTTATGGTCATCAATAAAACTCGAGAAATGAATGAAGGAAGGTATAGATGTGGTTTTCATACATTCATTAAAATAAAATAATTTTATGTGTTTATATAAATATACCGTCACACAGTTATTATCTACATAGTGTCATCAGTAGTCATACGATACAGGTATATTACATTTATTATTTACAATGAACAAAGAAAAAGTCTTGTTGGAAAATTTAATAACATCAAAAAAAAAATATACAACGAAAAATAATGGAAATGAAACGTGGTGTTATAGATTCTGAAAACTATTTCCGTGAAGCATTTAAGCCGATAATTGAACCATTGAGTACACATGCATAACAAAATGAAATATATAACACACAGTCGAAGGTACTAGAAAATAAATCAGAGACCTCCTACATAAGTGAAGAAGATAATGATGATGAATTAAATTCATCATATGAAATTTTTTTAAATAACCATCCTAAATCAACACGTTATGATAAATCTTATGGTATGTATTATGATAAAGATAGTGATTCATATAAAATAGGAAAACATTCTGTTACTTTTAGTCACGGCAAATTACTGTTGCTTAATAAATACAACTATTGCAGATATAGAATCTTATTACAATATATTGAAAAATAGTGGAGTCCATTTAAAAGGAGATGGAAAGCCTAGAACCTCGAGGTACCATAAATGGGTGACTGTTGTAAAACCACTGTATAATCGAATGAAAATGGAGGAAAAACAGTTTAACGAAGAAATAAGTAAAATTAATGAGAATACAACTCCTCGAATTAATTTAAAATCATTTAACAATCATTTATCTAGTTCAAGCGCTAAACGCAGAAAAATAACACAAGAATTTGAACCATTTGATTTTAATCCAGAAGCAAACAGTTCCATGTCTGCAAATACCGTAGTTGAAAAGATGTTTAATTTTACTTCATCACCAAAGACTATGAAAGGTTCTGGTTTATATAAAGATGTCTTACCTCAAACCCAATTAGTTTATTATGACGATCCGAATGAGCTAGTAACTAGATTAAATCTTTTGACATCATCACAAAGTGTTGGTAATACTGGTGTGAATAATGAAATAATATCTATTTTAGAAGAACTACGTGAGAGGAATATTATAGTATAATGACTACCTTAGAGAGTATAGCTAATGAGTTACATCGGCCAGCGAGAAAAATATTTCCTAGACGCAGTGTAGTAACTAGTAACGCGGTTTATTGATGACCTCTGGCAAGCTGATTTAATGGACATGCAATCTCATTCTAAACAAAATTATGGTTTTAAGTATATTTTAGTTGTCATAGATACATATAGTAAGTACGTATGGCTTGAGGCGTTGAAAAATAAAACATCGAAAGAATGTACAAAAGGTATGTTTAATATACCTATTGAAAAAAGCTCATACGAAATTATTACAGACAGATATGGTACAGAATTTTACAATGATCAATTTCAAGATTTAATGAAAAAATACAGAATTAAACATTACAGTTCATACAGTGTTATTATATGTGCAATCGCGGAACGCGTGATCCAGAGTCTTAAAAATAATATATATAGACATTTTACTGCTACTGGTACATGGAATTGGTATAATACACTATCAAAAATTACACAAAATTATAATAATACAAAACATAGAACAATCAAATGTACACCGAATGAAGCTCGAATGGATACAAACAAAATTAAATTTAATACACAAATAAATGATACATTATGTAATCCAAAATTTAAAATTAATGATAAAGTAAGAATATCTAAGTATAAACATATATTTAGTAAAGGATATACACCAAATTGGACAACGGAAATATTTACAGTTTCAAAAGTTTTACAGACAAATCCAGTAACTTATCAACTAAAGGATGAATCAGACAATATAATCTTAGGTGGTTTTTATGAACAGGAAATTAAATTAACTGGTTTAAAAATACTTAATGAAATTAGAAACAAACGATTAAAAGAATTTTATGTACGCGGATTTCGATTGTTATTAACTTCAACAACGTTAGAAATGTTCAAACAAATATTGAAATCATTAATGACAGTTATTTTAAGTCACACAGATGGTTATCTAGATGACAATAATACGAAACCAAATTCTTCAGAAAGTAGTAGAATATTTTTATTGTCATTAATAGACTCTACATCATACAAAGAAAATAACTCTGAGGAATTGGAAATCCACCATTTAGAAAATGCAAGTGAGGAGTTAGATGAAAATCCAATAACAATCTATGAGCAAGACGAAGTTAAGATTTTCATTGATGAAGTAGAAAATGAAAGTAATATTGATGCATTAATTGAAGGCAATAGGGAATCAGCATACTACTTACCAGGATTAATAAAAGATTTGAAACGTTATTGCTATGATTTTCCTCTATGGACTTGAGTGATGACTGATAAATTTAAATCGCCTTATGTTGACCAGGCTAAATGCTGGTCCGACCTATGCAGATCCGTTGACTCCGACCCGTGGGGTCTTCCCTACAAAGTCGTCACCAAACGCATCGGTCGTCGACGTCCAGGAATTGAAGCCCGCGGCATGGAGTCAGAGATCGCCGATCACCTCTTCCCGAACCCCCCAGCGACGGACTGGGCACTCGAGCCCCACCTACCAGAAACCGCAGAAGATGAAACCGTTGAAGACTTCACCCTGGCCGAACTGGCCCAAGCCTGCAAAAGACTTCCCCCCGGTAAGGCAACCGGCCCCGATGGTATCCCCAACGAGGTTCTAGCCAAGGTGTTCCTCCGGAAGCCTAACATCCTACTCAGCGTCTACAACAACTGCTTGGCCAACACCACCTTCCCTTCCCGATGGAAGGAATCCAGACTGGTACTATTGCACAAAGGCCCCGGCAAGCCGATAACCGAACCGTCCAGCTATAGGCCGCTGTGTATGCTTGATTCCTCGGGGAAACTCTTAGAGCGGCTAATTCTGGCAAGACTCGACACGCACCTCGATAGCACCGGTCATAGATCACCAAACCAATACGGGTTTCGCCAAGGCAGCTCGACCTCTGACGCAATGGAACGACTGCTGAACGCCGCACACGGCGCAGCGTTAGGCGCGGCACAGCGTTAGGCGCGGCACAGCACAGGGATATTTGCGTGGCTGTGTCTCTAGATGTGAAGAATGCATTCAACACGGCTCCCTGGAAGAAAACCTAACCTGTCTTTCCACTCGGGAAAAACTCATAAATCGAATGACTCTGAAGATGGTTGCTGAATGATCCTTGAGCTATATTACACATTACTTTTATAGAATTAATTGTGTTTAAATTTACAGCTTTTTCCGATCGAAGAATGTTGTATGGATTATATACTCGTTTTTCAAAACCGAATACAGGTGCTATACTATATGGATATTCAAAGTGTAGTATCCCATTACATTTTATATACGATCTGAAATCATCAGGATCAACCGTAATGTCGAATGTTAAATTGGTTAAGTTTTTACTATCATAGGCAACTATTTGCTTCTTAACTCGATCCTTAATATCTTCAATTTCATAACAACCCTCTTCCAATGTAATAAAACATATCGTAGGATTATTATTGTTTTCATTATCAACTACTTGTATAGAAAATTTATTATTATTTTCATTAATATTTGGGAATGAATTAAATGACTGTAAACATAACAAAGCCATTTCTGAGTCATCGTAAAGGTTTATAGGCGGAAAATAATTTACAGATAATACAGTTGAATTTCCAGTCAAACTTAATGTAATAGATTCATGCATTGTAAAAATTCAAGACATAAATGACCACAGTTAAATGTATTGAAGTCTTGATAGTTGGAATAGTTATATACTATTTTGAACTGTCTGAAATAATGTTGTAATTCAATTGGTGGGGGTAAATCACCAAAGCTATCAAAATATACAACTTTGTCCTTATTTTTATAAAACGATACCCAATGGCTTCCATCGCCTGAAGATATATCCAAGTTTAATATACCACATTCAATAGCTTGCGGTTTTTCAGGTAAGTTATCACGTGAAAAGACTCCACGGAAATGATGGGCGATGAACGTTTGGTCACATTTACCCAAAATGACCCAAAATCCAACACGTTTGGGTACAAATAGACACAACGTTTGGACACATAAAATAAAAGGTATTTTATATTTTTACCTGGTAAATCAGAGAACGTTTGGGTACACATATACAAGACACGTTTGGGTACACGCCATAAACACCTAATCTACTTTATCACCTAACCATTAATATTATCGCGACTAAGAATTTATATATGTAATACATATATTTGTTATTGGCTATAATCTTTATAACTCCTGCATCAATATAATATTATCTTAATGTATATAAATCTCGTGTCACAATGTTTGTCCTCAATGGACTCCTAAACCACTTAACCGATTTTGATGAAATTTTTTACACCGCGTGTAATTTGGTCCAACTTAAAAGATAGGCTAATTTAAAAAGGGAGAGGACCAACCCCGGGAGGTGCTCAAACGGGAATTTTGAGATTTCCGATGGAAATTTTTGTTTATAAATGGTTGCCATGGGTTTTTAAGCTATTGCAATAATAAAAATAATAAAAAAAAAAAACTATTTGCTTTACTTTTTAAATATAAATTGTAATATAATATCTAACTATAAAAATGTGAAATGAAAATCTCTGTACTACTTATCTCTGGAGCTTCTTATCAGATCTTCTTTATTTTTTTTTAAATGAAAGAGTATTTCATGGATAAGGTTTATATGAAAAAAAAAATGTTAGGAAAATCCACCAGTGTATTATATTATATCGGTTGCTATTGGTTAATCGGGCATGTTTTTGATTTGTATCATTATTTTTTGGCAATAGGTATACATATATCATATATATATAATAAATACAAAAAGATCCAATAAGTAGTTCCAGAGTCTGTATAGTTATAGTCCGTGTATTTATATAGTTAATATATATATATATTTGTGGGTAGATTAGACGTCTGGGAAGAAGATAGGTTAATTTACTAAGGGTTAAATTTGTTTTTTTTTCATCGGGTTTTAGTACGGTAAGGTTAGGATAGGATTTTGTATAAAATGATTATAATAATCCACCTTAGGCGAAATTAAGTAAAAACGATAAACTTGGTATAACTTTGATACTTTAGAGTTAAATCATACACTTACGTACAAACAGCACAGGGTACGCGATCTATCGCAGGTAGATTACTGTTGCGAATCAGAATTTTTATTCGGGGCAACGGAAAAGTTAAGATTAATTTTGAACACCGCATACACCGAATATTAAATAACGAATTGAACAAACTTTGAGACATATAGAATTGATACATTTAACGGGGCAACGAAGTGCACGGGATCAGCTAGTATTATATATATATCTTTACAAATTTCTTTATTCACTCAGTGTGACAGTGTCTCAACTCTCAGTTGTATCTTCAAAGTCATAGTGAACAGTACGAAATAATGGATAGTCGTATTACTGAAGTTTTTGAAACCCGTCGTATTAAAACGTGTGTGATTATAGGTCGTTTTAAGTTCAGCGAATTTAGAATAAATAAGGACAGCAAAATTTTTCGGTGTACTAATCGTAACTGTAATATAACAGCAAAAATATCTTAAAATTTAAAAAATGTAATTTCGATTCATGGATACCACAATCATGAAGCTCTTCAAGAAGGAATTCTTACAAAACAAAAAGTAATGTCAGTATCAAAAAGGAAGGCAACTACAGATTTGAATGCGAAACCAGATAAAGTTGGTTATATTTAAAAAAAATACAGTGAGCTTAAAGTTGACAATGATATAAGGAATTATCTACATGACATCGGTCCACTTTTTGTAGGAAAAACAAAATAAATATAATTAAGTAAATAAATAAAATACGATTTAAATAGTATTTTTATAATAAAAACCAAATATTTTAATATAATATGACAAAATTAAATAATTTAAATATTAATAACAATAAAGATAATAATAACAATTTTTGGGAGACTATAAGAGCTAACCTCCTCGTGGTGTCTCCTGGATAACGCTAATAGGCTCTAAAAAATAAAATGTAAAATAAATATATAAAGATAAATAAATAAATAAAATAAGATTTTAAAAGTATTTTGTAATGAATGACCAAATATGTTAATATAATATGACAAAATGAAATTATTAAAATATGAAAAATGTGTACCTAAACGTAGTATTAATTTTAAAATATTATGTGCCCAAACGTTGTATTGAAATTTGGGGTCTGAAAAAAAGTGTACCTAAACGTGTGTTCCCAATCGTTTTCCCGAATCTCAGGTAAAAAAATCGTTGTGTGTCCAAACGTTTTACGGCCGAAATGATTGGTTTTCAATTTTACGGTATATTTTATAATATCTTGAGGCGGTCTGTCAGGTAGCGTAATCATCAGTTTTTTTTTCTTAACCTATTCTTGTTTGATTTCATACCACTACCTTTTTTTTCTTTTTGAATTTTTAACCGCATTATACACACTAGCACCTCCAGACATCAAACTACCAAGTGCTGACAATCCTGCAAATATAGGTATTAAGGGAATTACACCTCCTGACCGTCTCGGTGCTAAAATCAGTCTTTTACCACCATTCTTTTTCTTTAAGATTCTTTTTTTCTTCGCTGCTAGTATTCCATTTGTTTTTATAGCACTTTTCCGTTTACAACCCATACCTATTTTTCTTTTAGCTTTCATTATGTTTGTTACTGCGTACGCAACTAATTTCTCTTTTCTAGGTGTATCTTTTGCTTTAAATCTTTCCCAAGCACGATTTTCTAACACTTTATCAGCTTTATGTCTATCGTCTAAATTTTTACTCGCTGCATACACAATATCGTGATCACGACAAGCAGCATCCAATGGGTTTATTCCTTTATCACCACGATCTAGTCTCTTTTTTAATTTCGTGCCAGGACCACAATACTGATATCCTGAAACATGGAATTCGAACGGGAGACTATTTATAAGGGAGTTTACAAATCCTTTACCAGTCTTGTTTGAATTGTACTTACGAATTGAACACGCCATCTGTAACTGGCTATAAATTTAAAAAATCTAGAGTATTTGTATGGAGGAACAACCTGAATTAAAAATATGATCGTCAGGTATTGCCCGCTCCCGGATTATGGTAATTGTCGTGCGATGGTAGTGGACTGTAATAGGTAGGTAAATAGAAAAATGGATGACGGAAAACTACAGCGAGAGAAATAACAATAACGTTGTTGTTGTATGAAAATTATCACGGAATATGACGAATATATTAAAACGTTGCTAACAGGTGAAGATGCTTACAAACTATGTTAGTAGTAGGTGGGGGCCAACCACAAGCGGTCGCCAATACAGAGGGACAAAAAAGAAACAAATAATAAATGTACAAAAAAATTGATATAAATCATAATACCACGTCGGGTAACGGAAGAACATAAACAAATGAAATCAGCTGTGTACGACCTGATAGCGACGATACTGCAGCTGATAGCGGGTATTGACAAGTGACAACTGATGGTGCTACCGTTGTCCCGGCACGACGATAATGGGCAGCTGGAAGTTGACCGGGCTGCGGCGGCACACCACAACGTCGACTTGGACGAACAAACAGTCGACGAACGGGAAGGCTCGTAACCACGTGACGAACACGGCGGATCGCACTGCGCACACACCGCGCGGACGATAACGGCAACTTAAAACACAATGTGGTTTTGGCACGGGCGGCTACAAAACGCGATTTGTGTGTGCAACGAGGGGCACGACACGGAACAGAAAGCACAGACAGCTAGGGCGCTTGGACAAGCCAAGATGGCGTGCGTTATTGAACGACGACGGCACGCCAGTTCGCGTAGGTAACAATAATACGATGATTGCCAAGACGGCTGAGAAAAAGCGGCAGGAACGGTGACTTCGCGACAAGAGGCACTGCGTCGGACTGCATGCAGCGGGGATGAGACCGTCGGCGACACACCGATAACACTTCTCTCTCCGGAGATATCGGAACGGTCGCACGGTGTCCAAAGTAATAGCGATAACGCGGGGCAAAGTCCAAGACCGGGCATACGCACCGAACAGTATTTATATGAAAATAATATGAATTTGATTGAACAGAAAGATAAATTAGATGTAATAAATGTAGATGTTCAGGTAGTAAAAAAACCATCAAGACACGGCTCGTTATTACCCGATACTATACGTGCTATACTAGTTGGTCCCAGTGGCTCAGGAAAAACAAATATAATGTATAATCTGATCACACATGCAAACGGGTTAAGATTTGAAAATATTTATTTATACTCGAAAACCTCTAATCAGGAAAAATATGTTTTATTGAAAAAAATAATAGATGATATAAAATGTACTAATTTTTTCATATTTACAAGCGCTGATAAGGTTATAAAACCAAACTTAACGAAGAAAAATTCTATTATAATTTTTGATGATGTGATATGAGGCCCACAATCTTTAATCAGGGAATACTTTAGCATTGGTAGGCATTCAGGTGCCAGCTCCGTATTTTATTTAGCACAGACATATTCTAAAATATCAAAACAGCTTGTAAGAGATAACGCAAACTTTTAATAATACTGAAACAAGATGATACAATTTTACGACATATATTCAACAATCATTCGTCTGCAGATACGGAATTCTCAGAATTTCGGAAAATTTCTCATTTATGCTGGAATCATAGCTATTATGGGTTTATGGTCATCAATAAAACTCGAGAAATGAATGAAGGAAGGTATAGATGTGGTTTTCATACATTCATTAAAATAAAATAATTTTATGTGTTTATATAAATATACCGTCACACAGTTATTATCTACATAGTGTCATCAGTAGTCATACGATACAGGTATATTACATTTATTATTTACAATGAACAAAGAAAAAGTCTTGTTGGAAAATTTAATAACATCAAAAAAAAAATATACAACGAAAAATAATGGAAATGAAACGTGGTGTTATAGATTCTGAAAACTATTTCCGTGAAGCATTTAAGCCGATAATTGAACCATTGAGTACACATGCATAACAAAATGAAATATATAACACACAGTCGAAGGTACTAGAAAATAAATCAGAGACCTCCTACATAAGTGAAGAAGATAATGATGATGAATTAAATTCATCATATGAAATTTTTTTAAATAACCATCCTAAATCAACACGTTATGATAAATCTTATGGTATGTATTATGATAAAGATAGTGATTCATATAAAATAGGAAAACATTCTGTTACTTTTAGTCACGGCAAATTACTGTTGCTTAATAAATACAACTATTGCAGATATAGAATCTTATTACAATATATTGAAAAATAGTGGAGTCCATTTAAAAGGAGATGGAAAGCCTAGAACCTCGAGGTACCATAAATGGGTGACTGTTGTAAAACCACTGTATAATCGAATGAAAATGGAGGAAAAACAGTTTAACGAAGAAATAAGTAAAATTAATGAGAATACAACTCCTCGAATTAATTTAAAATCATTTAACAATCATTTATCTAGTTCAAGCGCTAAACGCAGAAAAATAACACAAGAATTTGAACCATTTGATTTTAATCCAGAAGCAAACAGTTCCATGTCTGCAAATACCGTAGTTGAAAAGATGTTTAATTTTACTTCATCACCAAAGACTATGAAAGGTTCTGGTTTATATAAAGATGTCTTACCTCAAACCCAATTAGTTTATTATGACGATCCGAATGAGCTAGTAACTAGATTAAATCTTTTGACATCATCACAAAGTGTTGGTAATACTGGTGTGAATAATGAAATAATATCTATTTTAGAAGAACTACGTGAGAGAAATATTATAGTATAATGACTACCTTAGAGAGTATAGCTAATGAGTTACATCGGCCAGCGAGAAAAATATTTCCTAGACGCAGTGTAGTAACTAGTAACGCGGTTTATTGATGACCTCTGGCAAGCTGATTTAATGGACATGCAATCTCATTCTAAACAAAATTATGGTTTTAAGTATATTTTAGTTGTCATAGATACATATAGTAAGTACGTATGGCTTGAGGCGTTGAAAAATAAAACATCGAAAGAATGTACAAAAGGTATGTTTAATATACCTATTGAAAAAAGCTCATACGAAATTATTACAGACAGATATGGTACAGAATTTTACAATGATCAATTTCAAGATTTAATGAAAAAATACAGAATTAAACATTACAGTTCATACAGTGTTATTATATGTGCAATCGCGGAACGCGTGATCCAGAGTCTTAAAAATAATATATATAGACATTTTACTGCTACTGGTACATGGAATTGGTATAATACACTATCAAAAATTACACAAAATTATAATAATACAAAACATAGAACAATCAAATGTACACCGAATGAAGCTCGAATGGATACAAACAAAATTAAATTTAATACACAAATAAATGATACATTATGTAATCCAAAATTTAAAATTAATGATAAAGTAAGAATATCTAAGTATAAACATATATTTAGTAAAGGATATACACCAAATTGGACAACGGAAATATTTACAGTTTCAAAAGTTTTACAGACAAATCCAGTAACTTATCAACTAAAGGATGAATCAGACAATATAATCTTAGGTGGTTTTTATGAACAGGAAATTAAATTAACTGGTTTAAAAATACTTAATGAAATTAGAAACAAACGATTAAAAGAATTTTATGTACGCGGATTTCGATTGTTATTAACTTCAACAACGTTAGAAATGTTCAAACAAATATTGAAATCATTAATGACAGTTATTTTAAGTCACACAGATGGTTATCTAGATGACAATAATACGAAACCAAATTCTTCAGAAAGTAGTAGAATATTTTTATTGTCATTAATAGACTCTACATCATACAAAGAAAATAACTCTGAGGAATTGGAAATCCACCATTTAGAAAATGCAAGTGAGGAGTTAGATGAAAATCCAATAACAATCTATGAGCAAGACGAAGTTAAGATTTTCATTGATGAAGTAGAAAATGAAAGTAATATTGATGCATTAATTGAAGGCAATAGGGAATCAGCATACTACTTACCAGGATTAATAAAAGATTTGAAACGTTATTGCTATGATTTTCCTCTATGGACTTGAGTGATGACTGATAAATTTAAATCGCCTTATGTTGACCAGGCTAAATGCTGGTCCGACCTATGCAGATCCGTTGACTCCGACCCGTGGGGTCTTCCCTACAAAGTCGTCACCAAACGCATCGGTCGTCGACGTCCAGGAATTGAAGCCCGCGGCATGGAGTCAGAGATCGCCGATCACCTCTTCCCGAACCCCCCAGCGACGGACTGGGCACTCGAGCCCCACCTACCAGAAACCGCAGAAGATGAAACCGTTGAAGACTTCACCCTGGCCGAACTGGCCCAAGCCTGCAAAAGACTTCCCCCCGGTAAGGCAACCGGCCCCGATGGTATCCCCAACGAGGTTCTAGCCAAGGTGTTCCTCCGGAAGCCTAACATCCTACTCAGCGTCTACAACAACTGCTTGGCCAACACCACCTTCCCTTCCCGATGGAAGGAATCCAGACTGGTACTATTGCACAAAGGCCCCGGCAAGCCGATAACCGAACCGTCCAGCTATAGGCCGCTGTGTATGCTTGATTCCTCGGGGAAACTCTTAGAGCGGCTAATTCTGGCAAGACTCGACACGCACCTCGATAGCACCGGTCATAGATCACCAAACCAATACGGGTTTCGCCAAGGCAGCTCGACCTCTGACGCAATGGAACGACTGCTGAACGCCGCACACGGCGCAGCGTTAGGCGCGGCACAGCGTTAGGCGCGGCACAGCACAGGGATATTTGCGTGGCTGTGTCTCTAGATGTGAAGAATGCATTCAACACGGCTCCCTGGAAGAAAACCTAACCTGTCTTTCCACTCGGGAAAAACTCATAAATCGAATGACTCTGAAGATGGTTGCTGAATGATCCTTGAGCTATATTACACATTACTTTTATAGAATTAATTGTGTTTAAATTTACAGCTTTTTCCGATCGAAGAATGTTGTATGGATTATATACTCGTTTTTCAAAACCGAATACAGGTGCTATACTATATGGATATTCAAAGTGTAGTATCCCATTACATTTTATATACGATCTGAAATCATCAGGATCAACCGTAATGTCGAATGTTAAATTGGTTAAGTTTTTACTATCATAGGCAACTATTTGCTTCTTAACTCGATCCTTAATATCTTCAATTTCATAACAACCCTCTTCCAATGTAATAAAACATATCGTAGGATTATTATTGTTTTCATTATCAACTACTTGTATAGAAAATTTATTATTATTTTCATTAATATTTGGGAATGAATTAAATGACTGTAAACATAACAAAGCCATTTCTGAGTCATCGTAAAGGTTTATAGGCGGAAAATAATTTACAGATAATACAGTTGAATTTCCAGTCAAACTTAATGTAATAGATTCATGCATTGTAAAAATTCAAGACATAAATGACCACAGTTAAATGTATTGAAGTCTTGATAGTTGGAATAGTTATATACTATTTTGAACTGTCTGAAATAATGTTGTAATTCAATTGGTGGGGGTAAATCACCAAAGCTATCAAAATATACAACTTTGTCCTTATTTTTATAAAACGATACCCAATGGCTTCCATCGCCTGAAGATATATCCAAGTTTAATATACCACATTCAATAGCTTGCGGTTTTTCAGGTAAGTTATCACGTGAAAAGACTCCACGGAAATGATGGGCGATGAACGTTTGGTCACATTTACCCAAAATGACCCAAAATCCAACACGTTTGGGTACAAATAGACACAACGTTTGGACACATAAAATAAAAGGTATTTTATATTTTTACCTGGTAAATCAGAGAACGTTTGGGTACACATATACAAGACACGTTTGGGTACACGCCATAAACACCTAATCTACTTTATCACCTAACCATTAATATTATCGCGACTAAGAATTTATATATGTAATACATATATTTGTTATTGGCTATAATCTTTATAACTCCTGCATCAATATAATATTATCTTAATGTATATAAATCTCGTGTCACAATGTTTGTCCTCAATGGACTCCTAAACCACTTAACCGATTTTGATGAAATTTTTTACACCGCGTGTAATTTGGTCCAACTTAAAAGATAGGCTAATTTAAAAAGGGAGAGGACCAACCCCGGGAGGTGCTCAAACGGGAATTTTGAGATTTCCGATGGAAATTTTTGTTTATAAATGGTTGCCATGGGTTTTTAAGCTATTGCAATAATAAAAATAATAAAAAAAAAAAACTATTTGCTTTACTTTTTAAATATAAATTGTAATATAATATCTAACTATAAAAATGTGAAATGAAAATCTCTGTACTACTTATCTCTGGAGCTTCTTATCAGATCTTCTTTATTTTTTTTTAAATGAAAGAGTATTTCATGGATAAGGTTTATATGAAAAAAAAATGTTAGGAAAATCCACCAGTGTATTATATTATATCGGTTGCTATTGGTTAATCGGGCATGTTTTTGATTTGTATCATTATTTTTTGGCAATAGGTATACATATATCATATATATATAATAAATACAAAAAGATCCAATAAGTAGTTCCAGAGTCTGTATAGTTATAGTCCGTGTATTTATATAGTTAATATATATATATATTTGTGGGTAGATTAGACGTCTGGGAAGAAGATAGGTTAATTTACTAAGGGTTAAATTTGTTTTTTTTTCATCGGGTTTTAGTACGGTAAGGTTAGGATAGGATTTTGTATAAAATGATTATAATAATCCACCTTAGGCGAAATTAAGTAAAAACGATAAACTTGGTATAACTTTGATACTTTAGAGTTAAATCATACACTTACGTACAAACAGCACAGGGTACGCGATCTATCGCAGGTAGATTACTGTTGCGAATCAGAATTTTTATTCGGGGCAACGGAAAAGTTAAGATTAATTTTGAACACCGCATACACCGAATATTAAATAACGAATTGAACAAACTTTGAGACATATAGAATTGATACATTTAACGGGGCAACGAAGTGCACGGGATCAGCTAGTATTATATATATATCTTTACAAATTTCTTTATTCACTCAGTGTGACAGTGTCTCAACTCTCAGTTGTATCTTCAAAGTCATAGTGAACAGTACGAAATAATGGATAGTCGTATTACTGAAGTTTTTGAAACCCGTCGTATTAAAACGTGTGTGATTATAGGTCGTTTTAAGTTCAGCGAATTTAGAATAAATAAGGACAGCAAAATTTTTCGGTGTACTAATCGTAACTGTAATATAACAGCAAAAATATCTTAAAATTTAAAAAATGTAATTTCGATTCATGGATACCACAATCATGAAGCTCTTCAAGAAGGAATTCTTACAAAACAAAAAGTAATGTCAGTATCAAAAAGGAAGGCAACTACAGATTTGAATGCGAAACCAGATAAAGTTGGTTATATTTAAAAAAAATACAGTGAGTTTAAAGTTGACAATGATATAAGGAATTATCTACATGACATCGGTCCACTTTTTGTAGGAAAAACAAAATAAATATAATTAAGTAAATAAATAAAATACGATTTAAATAGTATTTTTATAATAAAAACCAAATATTTTAATATAATATGACAAAATTAAATAATTTAAATATTAATAACAATAAAGATAATAATAACAATTTTTGGGAGACTATAAGAGCTAACCTCCTCGTGGTGTCTCCTGGATAACGCTAATAGGCTCTAAAAAATAAAATGTAAAATAAATATATAAAGATAAATAAATAAATAAAATAAGATTTTAAAAGTATTTTGTAATGAATGACCAAATATGTTAATATAATATGACAAAATGAAATTATTAAAATATGAAAAATGTGTACCTAAACGTAGTATTAATTTTAAAATATTATGTGCCCAAACGTTGTATTGAAATTTGGGGTCTGAAAAAAAGTGTACCTAAACGTGTGTTCCCAATCGTTTTCCCGAATCTCAGGTAAAAAAATCGTTGTGTGTCCAAACGTTTTACGGCCGAAATGATTGGTTTTCAATTTTACGGTATATTTTATAATATCTTGAGGCGGTCTGTCAGGTAGCGTAATCATCAGTTTTTTTTTCTTAACCTATTCTTGTTTGATTTCATACCACTACCTTTTTTTTCTTTTTGAATTTTTAACCGCATTATACACACTAGCACCTCCAGACATCAAACTACCAAGTGCTGACAATCCTGCAAATATAGGTATTAAGGGAATTACACCTCCTGACCGTCTCGGTGCTAAAATCAGTCTTTTACCACCATTCTTTTTCTTTAAGATTCTTTTTTTCTTCGCTGCTAGTATTCCATTTGTTTTTATAGCACTTTTCCGTTTACAACCCATACCTATTTTTCTTTTAGCTTTCATTATGTTTGTTACTGCGTACGCAACTAATTTCTCTTTTCTAGGTGTATCTTTTGCTTTAAATCTTTCCCAAGCACGATTTTCTAACACTTTATCAGCTTTATGTCTATCGTCTAAATTTTTACTCGCTGCATACACAATATCGTGATCACGACAAGCAGCATCCAATGGGTTTATTCCTTTATCACCACGATCTAGTCTCTTTTTTAATTTCGTGCCAGGACCACAATACTGATATCCTGAAACATGGAATTCGAACGGGAGACTATTTATAAGGGAGTTTACAAATCCTTTACCAGTCTTGTTTGAATTGTACTTACGAATTGAACACGCCATCTGTAACTGGCTATAAATTTAAAAAATCTAGAGTATTTGTATGGAGGAACAACCTGAATTAAAAATATGATCGTCAGGTATTGCCCGCTCCCGGATTATGGTAATTGTCGTGCGATGGTAGTGGACTGTAATAGGTAGGTAAATAGAAAAATGGATGACGGAAAACTACAGCGAGAGAAATAACAATAACGTTGTTGTTGTATGAAAATTATCACGGAATATGACGAATATATTAAAACGTTGCTAACAGGTGAAGATGCTTACAAACTATGTTAGTAGTAGGTGGGGGCCAACCACAAGCGGTCGCCAATACAGAGGGACAAAAAAGAAACAAATAATAAATGTACAAAAAAATTGATATAAATCATAATACCACGTCGGGTAACGGAAGAACATAAACAAATGAAATCAGCTGTGTACGACCTGATAGCGACGATACTGCAGCTGATAGCGGGTATTGACAAGTGACAACTGATGGTGCTACCGTTGTCCCGGCACGACGATAATGGGCAGCTGGAAGTTGACCGGGCTGCGGCGGCACACCACAACGTCGACTTGGACGAACAAACAGTCGACGAACGGGAAGGCTCGTAACCACGTGACGAACACGGCGGATCGCACTGCGCACACACCGCGCGGACGATAACGGCAACTTAAAACACAATGTGGTTTTGGCACGGGCGGCTACAAAACGCGATTTGTGTGTGCAACGAGGGGCACGACACGGAACAGAAAGCACAGACAGCTAGGGCGCTTGGACAAGCCAAGATGGCGTGCGTTATTGAACGACGACGGCACGCCAGTTCGCGTAGGTAACAATAATACGATGATTGCCAAGACGGCTGAGAAAAAGCGGCAGGAACGGTGACTTCGCGACAAGAGGCACTGCGTCGGACTGCATGCAGCGGGGATGAGACCGTCGGCGACACACCGATAACACTTCTCTCTCCGGAGATATCGGAACGGTCGCACGGTGTCCAAAGTAATAGCGATAACGCGGGGCAAAGTCCAAGACCGGGCATACGCACCGAACAGTATTTATATGAAAATAATATGAATTTGATTGAACAGAAAGATAAATTAGATGTAATAAATGTAGATGTTCAGGTAGTAAAAAAACCATCAAGACACGGCTCGTTATTACCCGATACTATACGTGCTATACTAGTTGGTCCCAGTGGCTCAGGAAAAACAAATATAATGTATAATCTGATCACACATGCAAACGGGTTAAGATTTGAAAATATTTATTTATACTCGAAAACCTCTAATCAGGAAAAATATGTTTTATTGAAAAAAATAATAGATGATATAAAATGTACTAATTTTTTCATATTTACAAGCGCTGATAAGGTTATAAAACCAAACTTAACGAAGAAAAATTCTATTATAATTTTTGATGATGTGATATGAGGCCCACAATCTTTAATCAGGGAATACTTTAGCATTGGTAGGCATTCAGGTGCCAGCTCCGTATTTTATTTAGCACAGACATATTCTAAAATATCAAAACAGCTTGTAAGAGATAACGCAAACTTTTAATAATACTGAAACAAGATGATACAATTTTACGACATATATTCAACAATCATTCGTCTGCAGATACGGAATTCTCAGAATTTCGGAAAATTTCTCATTTATGCTGGAATCATAGCTATTATGGGTTTATGGTCATCAATAAAACTCGAGAAATGAATGAAGGAAGGTATAGATGTGGTTTTCATACATTCATTAAAATAAAATAATTTTATGTGTTTATATAAATATACCGTCACACAGTTATTATCTACATAGTGTCATCAGTAGTCATACGATACAGGTATATTACATTTATTATTTACAATGAACAAAGAAAAAGTCTTGTTGGAAAATTTAATAACATCAAAAAAAAATATACAACGAAAAATAATGGAAATGAAACGTGGTGTTATAGATTCTGAAAACTATTTCCGTGAAGCATTTAAGCCGATAATTGAACCATTGAGTACACATGCATAACAAAATGAAATATATAACACACAGTCGAAGGTACTAGAAAATAAATCAGAGACCTCCTACATAAGTGAAGAAGATAATGATGATGAATTAAATTCATCATATGAAATTTTTTTAAATAACCATCCTAAATCAACACGTTATGATAAATCTTATGGTATGTATTATGATAAAGATAGTGATTCATATAAAATAGGAAAACATTCTGTTACTTTTAGTCACGGCAAATTACTGTTGCTTAATAAATACAACTATTGCAGATATAGAATCTTATTACAATATATTGAAAAATAGTGGAGTCCATTTAAAAGGAGATGGAAAGCCTAGAACCTCGAGGTACCATAAATGGGTGACTGTTGTAAAACCACTGTATAATCGAATGAAAATGGAGGAAAAACAGTTTAACGAAGAAATAAGTAAAATTAATGAGAATACAACTCCTCGAATTAATTTAAAATCATTTAACAATCATTTATCTAGTTCAAGCGCTAAACGCAGAAAAATAACACAAGAATTTGAACCATTTGATTTTAATCCAGAAGCAAACAGTTCCATGTCTGCAAATACCGTAGTTGAAAAGATGTTTAATTTTACTTCATCACCAAAGACTATGAAAGGTTCTGGTTTATATAAAGATGTCTTACCTCAAACCCAATTAGTTTATTATGACGATCCGAATGAGCTAGTAACTAGATTAAATCTTTTGACATCATCACAAAGTGTTGGTAATACTGGTGTGAATAATGAAATAATATCTATTTTAGAAGAACTACGTGAGAGAAATATTATAGTATAATGACTACCTTAGAGAGTATAGCTAATGAGTTACATCGGCCAGCGAGAAAAATATTTCCTAGACGCAGTGTAGTAACTAGTAACGCGGTTTATTGATGACCTCTGGCAAGCTGATTTAATGGACATGCAATCTCATTCTAAACAAAATTATGGTTTTAAGTATATTTTAGTTGTCATAGATACATATAGTAAGTACGTATGGCTTGAGGCGTTGAAAAATAAAACATCGAAAGAATGTACAAAAGGTATGTTTAATATACCTATTGAAAAAAGCTCATACGAAATTATTACAGACAGATATGGTACAGAATTTTACAATGATCAATTTCAAGATTTAATGAAAAAATACAGAATTAAACATTACAGTTCATACAGTGTTATTATATGTGCAATCGCGGAACGCGTGATCCAGAGTCTTAAAAATAATATATATAGACATTTTACTGCTACTGGTACATGGAATTGGTATAATACACTATCAAAAATTACACAAAATTATAATAATACAAAACATAGAACAATCAAATGTACACCGAATGAAGCTCGAATGGATACAAACAAAATTAAATTTAATACACAAATAAATGATACATTATGTAATCCAAAATTTAAAATTAATGATAAAGTAAGAATATCTAAGTATAAACATATATTTAGTAAAGGATATACACCAAATTGGACAACGGAAATATTTACAGTTTCAAAAGTTTTACAGACAAATCCAGTAACTTATCAACTAAAGGATGAATCAGACAATATAATCTTAGGTGGTTTTTATGAACAGGAAATTAAATTAACTGGTTTAAAAATACTTAATGAAATTAGAAACAAACGATTAAAAGAATTTTATGTACGCGGATTTCGATTGTTATTAACTTCAACAACGTTAGAAATGTTCAAACAAATATTGAAATCATTAATGACAGTTATTTTAAGTCACACAGATGGTTATCTAGATGACAATAATACGAAACCAAATTCTTCAGAAAGTAGTAGAATATTTTTATTGTCATTAATAGACTCTACATCATACAAAGAAAATAACTCTGAGGAATTGGAAATCCACCATTTAGAAAATGCAAGTGAGGAGTTAGATGAAAATCCAATAACAATCTATGAGCAAGACGAAGTTAAGATTTTCATTGATGAAGTAGAAAATGAAAGTAATATTGATGCATTAATTGAAGGCAATAGGGAATCAGCATACTACTTACCAGGATTAATAAAAGATTTGAAACGTTATTGCTATGATTTTCCTCTATGGACTTGAGTGATGACTGATAAATTTAAATCGCCTTATGTTGACCAGGCTAAATGCTGGTCCGACCTATGCAGATCCGTTGACTCCGACCCGTGGGGTCTTCCCTACAAAGTCGTCACCAAACGCATCGGTCGTCGACGTCCAGGAATTGAAGCCCGCGGCATGGAGTCAGAGATCGCCGATCACCTCTTCCCGAACCCCCCAGCGACGGACTGGGCACTCGAGCCCCACCTACCAGAAACCGCAGAAGATGAAACCGTTGAAGACTTCACCCTGGCCGAACTGGCCCAAGCCTGCAAAAGACTTCCCCCCGGTAAGGCAACCGGCCCCGATGGTATCCCCAACGAGGTTCTAGCCAAGGTGTTCCTCCGGAAGCCTAACATCCTACTCAGCGTCTACAACAACTGCTTGGCCAACACCACCTTCCCTTCCCGATGGAAGGAATCCAGACTGGTACTATTGCACAAAGGCCCCGGCAAGCCGATAACCGAACCGTCCAGCTATAGGCCGCTGTGTATGCTTGATTCCTCGGGGAAACTCTTAGAGCGGCTAATTCTGGCAAGACTCGACACGCACCTCGATAGCACCGGTCATAGATCACCAAACCAATACGGGTTTCGCCAAGGCAGCTCGACCTCTGACGCAATGGAACGACTGCTGAACGCCGCACACGGCGCAGCGTTAGGCGCGGCACAGCGTTAGGCGCGGCACAGCACAGGGATATTTGCGTGGCTGTGTCTCTAGATGTGAAGAATGCATTCAACACGGCTCCCTGGAAGAAAACATAACCTGTCTTTCCACTCGGGAAAAACTCATAAATCGAATGACTCTGAAGATGGTTGCTGAATGATCCTTGAGCTATATTACACATTACTTTTATAGAATTAATTGTGTTTAAATTTACAGCTTTTTCCGATCGAAGAATGTTGTATGGATTATATACTCGTTTTTCAAAACCGAATACAGGTGCTATACTATATGGATATTCAAAGTGTAGTATCCCATTACATTTTATATACGATCTGAAATCATCAGGATCAACCGTAATGTCGAATGTTAAATTGGTTAAGTTTTTACTATCATAGGCAACTATTTGCTTCTTAACTCGATCCTTAATATCTTCAATTTCATAACAACCCTCTTCCAATGTAATAAAACATATCGTAGGATTATTATTGTTTTCATTATCAACTACTTGTATAGAAAATTTATTATTATTTTCATTAATATTTGGGAATGAATTAAATGACTGTAAACATAACAAAGCCATTTCTGAGTCATCGTAAAGGTTTATAGGCGGAAAATAATTTACAGATAATACAGTTGAATTTCCAGTCAAACTTAATGTAATAGATTCATGCATTGTAAAAATTCAAGACATAAATGACCACAGTTAAATGTATTGAAGTCTTGATAGTTGGAATAGTTATATACTATTTTGAACTGTCTGAAATAATGTTGTAATTCAATTGGTGGGGGTAAATCACCAAAGCTATCAAAATATACAACTTTGTCCTTATTTTTATAAAACGATACCCAATGGCTTCCATCGCCTGAAGATATATCCAAGTTTAATATACCACATTCAATAGCTTGCGGTTTTTCAGGTAAGTTATCACGTGAAAAGACTCCACGGAAATGATTGGTTTTCAATTTTACGGTATATTTTATAATATCTTGAGGCGGTCTGTCAGGTAGCGTAATCATCAGTTTTTTTTCTTAACCTATTCTTGTTTGATTTCATACCACTACCTTTTTTTTCTTTTTGAATTTTTAACCGCATTATACACACTAGCACCTCCAGACATCAAACTACCAAGTGCTGACAATCCTGCAAATATAGGTATTAAGGGAATTACACCTCCTGACCGTCTCGGTGCTAAAATCAGTCTTTTACCACCATTCTTTTTCTTTAAGATTCTTTTTTTCTTCGCTGCTAGTATTCCATTTGTTTTTATAGCACTTTTCCGTTTACAACCCATACCTATTTTTCTTTTAGCTTTCATTATGTTTGTTACTGCGTACGCAACTAATTTCTCTTTTCTAGGTGTATCTTTTGCTTTAAATCTTTCCCAAGCACGATTTTCTAACACTTTATCAGCTTTATGTCTATCGTCTAAATTTTTACTCGCTGCATACACAATATCGTGATCACGACAAGCAGCATCCAATGGGTTTATTCCTTTATCACCACGATCTAGTCTCTTTTTTAATTTCGTGCCAGGACCACAATACTGATATCCTGAAACATGGAATTCGAACGGGAGACTATTTATAAGGGAGTTTACAAATCCTTTACCAGTCTTGTTTGAATTGTACTTACGAATTGAACACGCCATCTGTAACTGGCTATAAATTTAAAAAATCTAGAGTATTTGTATGGAGGAACAACCTGAATTAAAAATATGATCGTCAGGTATTGCCCGCTCCCGGATTATGGTAATTGTCGTGCGATGGTAGTGGACTGTAATAGGTAGGTAAATAGAAAAATGGATGACGGAAAACTACAGCGAGAGAAATAACAATAACGTTGTTGTTGTATGAAAATTATCACGGAATATGACGAATATATTAAAACGTTGCTAACAGGTGAAGATGCTTACAAACTATGTTAGTAGTAGGTGGGGGCCAACCACAAGCGGTCGCCAATACAGAGGGACAAAAAAGAAACAAATAATAAATGTACAAAAAAATTGATATAAATCATAATACCACGTCGGGTAACGGAAGAACATAAACAAATGAAATCAGCTGTGTACGACCTGATAGCGACGATACTGCAGCTGATAGCGGGTATTGACAAGTGACAACTGATGGTGCTACCGTTGTCCCGGCACGACGATAATGGGCAGCTGGAAGTTGACCGGGCTGCGGCGGCACACCACAACGTCGACTTGGACGAACAAACAGTCGACGAACGGGAAGGCTCGTAACCACGTGACGAACACGGCGGATCGCACTGCGCACACACCGCGCGGACGATAACGGCAACTTAAAACACAATGTGGTTTTGGCACGGGCGGCTACAAAACGCGATTTGTGTGTGCAACGAGGGGCACGACACGGAACAGAAAGCACAGACAGCTAGGGCGCTTGGACAAGCCAAGATGGCGTGCGTTATTGAACGACGACGGCACGCCAGTTCGCGTAGGTAACAATAATACGATGATTGCCAAGACGGCTGAGAAAAAGCGGCAGGAACGGTGACTTCGCGACAAGAGGCACTGCGTCGGACTGCATGCAGCGGGGATGAGACCGTCGGCGACACACCGATAACACTTCTCTCTCCGGAGATATCGGAACGGTCGCACGGTGTCCAAAGTAATAGCGATAACGCGGGGCAAAGTCCAAGACCGGGCATACGCACCGAACAGTATTTATATGAAAATAATATGAATTTGATTGAACAGAAAGATAAATTAGATGTAATAAATGTAGATGTTCAGGTAGTAAAAAAACCATCAAGACACGGCTCGTTATTACCCGATACTATACGTGCTATACTAGTTGGTCCCAGTGGCTCAGGAAAAACAAATATAATGTATAATCTGATCACACATGCAAACGGGTTAAGATTTGAAAATATTTATTTATACTCGAAAACCTCTAATCAGGAAAAATATGTTTTATTGAAAAAAATAATAGATGATATAAAATGTACTAATTTTTTCATATTTACAAGCGCTGATAAGGTTATAAAACCAAACTTAACGAAGAAAAATTCTATTATAATTTTTGATGATGTGATATGAGGCCCACAATCTTTAATCAGGGAATACTTTAGCATTGGTAGGCATTCAGGTGCCAGCTCCGTATTTTATTTAGCACAGACATATTCTAAAATATCAAAACAGCTTGTAAGAGATAACGCAAACTTTTAATAATACTGAAACAAGATGATACAAATTTACGACATATATTCAACAATCATTCGTCTGCAGATACGGAATTCTCAGAATTTCGGAAAATTTCTCATTTATGCTGGAATCATAGCTATTATGGGTTTATGGTCATCAATAAAACTCGAGAAATGAATGAAGGAAGGTATAGATGTGGTTTTCATACATTCATTAAAATAAAATAATTTTATGTGTTTATATAAATATACCGTCACACAGTTATTATCTACATAGTGTCATCAGTAGTCATACGATACAGGTATATTACATTTATTATTTACAATGAACAAAGAAAAAGTCTTGTTGGAAAATTTAATAACATCAAAAAAAAATATACAACGAAAAATAATGGAAATGAAACGTGGTGTTATAGATTCTGAAAACTATTTCCGTGAAGCATTTAAGCCGATAATTGAACCATTGAGTACACATGCATAACAAAATGAAATATATAACACACAGTCGAAGGTACTAGAAAATAAATCAGAGACCTCCTACATAAGTGAAGAAGATAATGATGATGAATTAAATTCATCATATGAAATTTTTTTAAATAACCATCCTAAATCAACACGTTATGATAAATCTTATGGTATGTATTATGATAAAGATAGTGATTCATATAAAATAGGAAAACATTCTGTTACTTTTAGTCACGGCAAATTACTGTTGCTTAATAAATACAACTATTGCAGATATAGAATCTTATTACAATATATTGAAAAATAGTGGAGTCCATTTAAAAGGAGATGGAAAGCCTAGAACCTCGAGGTACCATAAATGGGTGACTGTTGTAAAACCACTGTATAATCGAATGAAAATGGAGGAAAAACAGTTTAACGAAGAAATAAGTAAAATTAATGAGAATACAACTCCTCGAATTAATTTAAAATCATTTAACAATCATTTATCTAGTTCAAGCGCTAAACGCAGAAAAATAACACAAGAATTTGAACCATTTGATTTTAATCCAGAAGCAAACAGTTCCATGTCTGCAAATACCGTAGTTGAAAAGATGTTTAATTTTACTTCATCACCAAAGACTATGAAAGGTTCTGGTTTATATAAAGATGTCTTACCTCAAACCCAATTAGTTTATTATGACGATCCGAATGAGCTAGTAACTAGATTAAATCTTTTGACATCATCACAAAGTGTTGGTAATACTGGTGTGAATAATGAAATAATATCTATTTTAGAAGAACTACGTGAGAGAAATATTATAGTATAATGACTACCTTAGAGAGTATAGCTAATGAGTTACATCGGCCAGCGAGAAAAATATTTCCTAGACGCAGTGTAGTAACTAGTAACGCGGTTTATTGATGACCTCTGGCAAGCTGATTTAATGGACATGCAATCTCATTCTAAACAAAATTATGGTTTTAAGTATATTTTAGTTGTCATAGATACATATAGTAAGTACGTATGGCTTGAGGCGTTGAAAAATAAAACATCGAAAGAATGTACAAAAGGTATGTTTAATATACCTATTGAAAAAAGCTCATACGAAATTATTACAGACAGATATGGTACAGAATTTTACAATGATCAATTTCAAGATTTAATGAAAAAATACAGAATTAAACATTACAGTTCATACAGTGTTATTATATGTGCAATCGCGGAACGCGTGATCCAGAGTCTTAAAAATAATATATATAGACATTTTACTGCTACTGGTACATGGAATTGGTATAATACACTATCAAAAATTACACAAAATTATAATAATACAAAACATAGAACAATCAAATGTACACCGAATGAAGCTCGAATGGATACAAACAAAATTAAATTTAATACACAAATAAATGATACATTATGTAATCCAAAATTTAAAATTAATGATAAAGTAAGAATATCTAAGTATAAACATATATTTAGTAAAGGATATACACCAAATTGGACAACGGAAATATTTACAGTTTCAAAAGTTTTACAGACAAATCCAGTAACTTATCAACTAAAGGATGAATCAGACAATATAATCTTAGGTGGTTTTTATGAACAGGAAATTAAATTAACTGGTTTAAAAATACTTAATGAAATTAGAAACAAACGATTAAAAGAATTTTATGTACGCGGATTTCGATTGTTATTAACTTCAACAACGTTAGAAATGTTCAAACAAATATTGAAATCATTAATGACAGTTATTTTAAGTCACACAGATGGTTATCTAGATGACAATAATACGAAACCAAATTCTTCAGAAAGTAGTAGAATATTTTTATTGTCATTAATAGACTCTACATCATACAAAGAAAATAACTCTGAGGAATTGGAAATCCACCATTTAGAAAATGCAAGTGAGGAGTTAGATGAAAATCCAATAACAATCTATGAGCAAGACGAAGTTAAGATTTTCATTGATGAAGTAGAAAATGAAAGTAATATTGATGCATTAATTGAAGGCAATAGGGAATCAGCATACTACTTACCAGGATTAATAAAAGATTTGAAACGTTATTGCTATGATTTTCCTCTATGGACTTGAGTGATGACTGATAAATTTAAATCGCCTTATGTTGACCAGGCTAAATGCTGGTCCGACCTATGCAGATCCGTTGACTCCGACCCGTGGGGTCTTCCCTACAAAGTCGTCACCAAACGCATCGGTCGTCGACGTCCAGGAATTGAAGCCCGCGGCATGGAGTCAGAGATCGCCGATCACCTCTTCCCGAACCCCCCAGCGACGGACTGGGCACTCGAGCCCCACCTACCAGAAACCGCAGAAGATGAAACCGTTGAAGACTTCACCCTGGCCGAACTGGCCCAAGCCTGCAAAAGACTTCCCCCCGGTAAGGCAACCGGCCCCGATGGTATCCCCAACGAGGTTCTAGCCAAGGTGTTCCTCCGGAAGCCTAACATCCTACTCAGCGTCTACAACAACTGCTTGGCCAACACCACCTTCCCTTCCCGATGGAAGGAATCCAGACTGGTACTATTGCACAAAGGCCCCGGCAAGCCGATAACCGAACCGTCCAGCTATAGGCCGCTGTGTATGCTTGATTCCTCGGGGAAACTCTTAGAGCGGCTAATTCTGGCAAGACTCGACACGCACCTCGATAGCACCGGTCATAGATCACCAAACCAATACGGGTTTCGCCAAGGCAGCTCGACCTCTGACGCAATGGAACGACTGCTGAACGCCGCACACGGCGCAGCGTTAGGCGCGGCACAGCGTTAGGCGCGGCACAGCACAGGGATATTTGCGTGGCTGTGTCTCTAGATGTGAAGAATGCATTCAACACGGCTCCCTGGAAGAAAACCTAACCTGTCTTTCCACTCGGGAAAAACTCATAAATCGAATGACTCTGAAGATGGTTGCTGAATGATCCTTGAGCTATATTACACATTACTTTTATAGAATTAATTGTGTTTAAATTTACAGCTTTTTCCGATCGAAGAATGTTGTATGGATTATATACTCGTTTTTCAAAACCGAATACAGGTGCTATACTATATGGATATTCAAAGTGTAGTATCCCATTACATTTTATATACGATCTGAAATCATCAGGATCAACCGTAATGTCGAATGTTAAATTGGTTAAGTTTTTACTATCATAGGCAACTATTTGCTTCTTAACTCGATCCTTAATATCTTCAATTTCATAACAACCCTCTTCCAATGTAATAAAACATATCGTAGGATTATTATTGTTTTCATTATCAACTACTTGTATAGAAAATTTATTATTATTTTCATTAATATTTGGGAATGAATTAAATGACTGTAAACATAACAAAGCCATTTCTGAGTCATCGTAAAGGTTTATAGGCGGAAAATAATTTACAGATAATACAGTTGAATTTCCAGTCAAACTTAATGTAATAGATTCATGCATTGTAAAAATTCAAGACATAAATGACCACAGTTAAATGTATTGAAGTCTTGATAGTTGGAATAGTTATATACTATTTTGAACTGTCTGAAATAATGTTGTAATTCAATTGGTGGGGGTAAATCACCAAAGCTATCAAAATATACAACTTTGTCCTTATTTTTATAAAACGATACCCAATGGCTTCCATCGCCTGAAGATATATCCAAGTTTAATATACCACATTCAATAGCTTGCGGTTTTTCAGGTAAGTTATCACGTGAAAAGACTCCACGGAAATGATGGGCGATGAACGTTTGGTCACATTTACCCAAAATGACCCAAAATCCAACACGTTTGGGTACAAATAGACACAACGTTTGGACACATAAAATAAAAGGTATTTTATATTTTTACCTGGTAAATCAGAGAACGTTTGGGTACACATATACAAGACACGTTTGGGTACACGCCATAAACACCTAATCTACTTTATCACCTAACCATTAATATTATCGCGACTAAGAATTTATATATGTAATACATATATTTGTTATTGGCTATAATCTTTATAACTCCTGCATCAATATAATATTATCTTAATGTATATAAATCTCGTGTCACAATGTTTGTCCTCAATGGACTCCTAAACCACTTAACCGATTTTGATGAAATTTTTTACACCGCGTGTAATTTGGTCCAACTTAAAAGATAGGCTAATTTAAAAAGGGAGAGGACCAACCCCGGGAGGTGCTCAAACGGGAATTTTGAGATTTCCGATGGAAATTTTTGTTTATAAATGGTTGCCATGGGTTTTTAAGCTATTGCAATAATAAAAATAATAAAAAAAAAAAACTATTTGCTTTACTTTTTAAATATAAATTGTAATATAATATCTAACTATAAAAATGTGAAATGAAAATCTCTGTACTACTTATCTCTGGAGCTTCTTATCAGATCTTCTTTATTTTTTTTTAAATGAAAGAGTATTTCATGGATAAGGTTTATATGAAAAAAAAAATGTTAGGAAAATCCACCAGTGTATTATATTATATCGGTTGCTATTGGTTAATCGGGCATGTTTTTGATTTGTATCATTATTTTTTGGCAATAGGTATACATATATCATATATATATAATAAATACAAAAAGATCCAATAAGTAGTTCCAGAGTCTGTATAGTTATAGTCCGTGTATTTATATAGTTAATATATATATATATTTGTGGGTAGATTAGACGTCTGGGAAGAAGATAGGTTAATTTACTAAGGGTTAAATTTGTTTTTTTTTCATCGGGTTTTAGTACGGTAAGGTTAGGATAGGATTTTGTATAAAATGATTATAATAATCCACCTTAGGCGAAATTAAGTAAAAACGATAAACTTGGTATAACTTTGATACTTTAGAGTTAAATCATACACTTACGTACAAACAGCACAGGGTACGCGATCTATCGCAGGTAGATTACTGTTGCGAATCAGAATTTTTATTCGGGGCAACGGAAAAGTTAAGATTAATTTTGAACACCGCATACACCGAATATTAAATAACGAATTGAACAAACTTTGAGACATATAGAATTGATACATTTAACGGGGCAACGAAGTGCACGGGATCAGCTAGTATATATATATATCTTTACAAATTTCTTTATTCACTCAGTGTGACAGTGTCTCAACTCTCAGTTGTATCTTCAAAGTCATAGTGAACAGTACGAAATAATGGATAGTCGTATTACTGAAGTTTTTGAAACCCGTCGTATTAAAACGTGTGTGATTATAGGTCGTTTTAAGTTCAGCGAATTTAGAATAAATAAGGACAGCAAAATTTTTCGGTGTACTAATCGTAACTGTAATATAACAGCAAAAATATCTTAAAATTTAAAAAATGTAATTTCGATTCATGGATACCACAATCATGAAGCTCTTCAAGAAGGAATTCTTACAAAACAAAAAGTAATGTCAGTATCAAAAAGGAAGGCAACTACAGATTTGAATGCGAAACCAGATAAAGTTGGTTATATTTAAAAAAAATACAGTGAGTTTAAAGTTGACAATGATATAAGGAATTATCTACATGACATCGGTCCACTTTTTGTAGGAAAAACAAAATAAATATAATTAAGTAAATAAATAAAATACGATTTAAATAGTATTTTTATAATAAAAACCAAATATTTTAATATAATATGACAAAATTAAATAATTTAAATATTAATAACAATAAAGATAATAATAACAATTTTTGGGAGACTATAAGAGCTAACCTCCTCGTGGTGTCTCCTGGATAACGCTAATAGGCTCTAAAAAATAAAATGTAAAATAAATATATAAAGATAAATAAATAAATAAAATAAGATTTTAAAAGTATTTTGTAATGAATGACCAAATATGTTAATATAATATGACAAAATGAAATTATTAAAATATGAAAAATGTGTACCTAAACGTAGTATTAATTTTAAAATATTATGTGCCCAAACGTTGTATTGAAATTTGGGGTCTGAAAAAAAGTGTACCTAAACGTGTGTTCCCAATCGTTTTCCCGAATCTCAGGTAAAAAAATCGTTGTGTGTCCAAACGTTTTACGGCCGAAATGATTGGTTTTCAATTTTACGGTATATTTTATAATATCTTGAGGCGGTCTGTCAGGTAGCGTAATCATCAGTTTTTTTTCTTAACCTATTCTTGTTTGATTTCATACCACTACCTTTTTTTTCTTTTTGAATTTTTAACCGCATTATACACACTAGCACCTCCAGACATCAAACTACCAAGTGCTGACAATCCTGCAAATATAGGTATTAAGGGAATTACACCTCCTGACCGTCTCGGTGCTAAAATCAGTCTTTTACCACCATTCTTTTTCTTTAAGATTCTTTTTTTCTTCGCTGCTAGTATTCCATTTGTTTTTATAGCACTTTTCCGTTTACAACCCATACCTATTTTTCTTTTAGCTTTCATTATGTTTGTTACTGCGTACGCAACTAATTTCTCTTTTCTAGGTGTATCTTTTGCTTTAAATCTTTCCCAAGCACGATTTTCTAACACTTTATCAGCTTTATGTCTATCGTCTAAATTTTTACTCGCTGCATACACAATATCGTGATCACGACAAGCAGCATCCAATGGGTTTATTCCTTTATCACCACGATCTAGTCTCTTTTTAATTTCGTGCCAGGACCACAATACTGATATCCTGAAACATGGAATTCGAACGGGAGACTATTTATAAGGGAGTTTACAAATCCTTTACCAGTCTTGTTTGAATTGTACTTACGAATTGAACACGCCATCTGTAACTGGCTATAAATTTAAAAAATCTAGAGTATTTGTATGGAGGAACAACCTGAATTAAAAATATGATCGTCAGGTATTGCCCGCTCCCGGATTATGGTAATTGTCGTGCGATGGTAGTGGACTGTAATAGGTAGGTAAATAGAAAAATGGATGACGGAAAACTACAGCGAGAGAAATAACAATAACGTTGTTGTTGTATGAAAATTATCACGGAATATGACGAATATATTAAAACGTTGCTAACAGGTGAAGATGCTTACAAACTATGTTAGTAGTAGGTGGGGGCCAACCACAAGCGGTCGCCAATACAGAGGGACAAAAAAGAAACAAATAATAAATGTACAAAAAAATTGATATAAATCATAATACCACGTCGGGTAACGGAAGAACATAAACAAATGAAATCAGCTGTGTACGACCTGATAGCGACGATACTGCAGCTGATAGCGGGTATTGACAAGTGACAACTGATGGTGCTACCGTTGTCCCGGCACGACGATAATGGGCAGCTGGAAGTTGACCGGGCTGCGGCGGCACACCACAACGTCGACTTGGACGAACAAACAGTCGACGAACGGGAAGGCTCGTAACCACGTGACGAACACGGCGGATCGCACTGCGCACACACCGCGCGGACGATAACGGCAACTTAAAACACAATGTGGTTTTGGCACGGGCGGCTACAAAACGCGATTTGTGTGTGCAACGAGGGGCACGACACGGAACAGAAAGCACAGACAGCTAGGGCGCTTGGACAAGCCAAGATGGCGTGCGTTATTGAACGACGACGGCACGCCAGTTCGCGTAGGTAACAATAATACGATGATTGCCAAGACGGCTGAGAAAAAGCGGCAGGAACGGTGACTTCGCGACAAGAGGCACTGCGTCGGACTGCATGCAGCGGGGATGAGACCGTCGGCGACACACCGATAACACTTCTCTCTCCGGAGATATCGGAACGGTCGCACGGTGTCCAAAGTAATAGCGATAACGCGGGGCAAAGTCCAAGACCGGGCATACGCACCGAACAGTATTTATATGAAAATAATATGAATTTGATTGAACAGAAAGATAAATTAGATGTAATAAATGTAGATGTTCAGGTAGTAAAAAAACCATCAAGACACGGCTCGTTATTACCCGATACTATACGTGCTATACTAGTTGGTCCCAGTGGCTCAGGAAAAACAAATATAATGTATAATCTGATCACACATGCAAACGGGTTAAGATTTGAAAATATTTATTTATACTCGAAAACCTCTAATCAGGAAAAATATGTTTTATTGAAAAAAATAATAGATGATATAAAATGTACTAATTTTTTCATATTTACAAGCGCTGATAAGGTTATAAAACCAAACTTAACGAAGAAAAATTCTATTATAATTTTTGATGATGTGATATGAGGCCCACAATCTTTAATCAGGGAATACTTTAGCATTGGTAGGCATTCAGGTGCCAGCTCCGTATTTTATTTAGCACAGACATATTCTAAAATATCAAAACAGCTTGTAAGAGATAACGCAAACTTTTAATAATACTGAAACAAGATGATACAAATTTACGACATATATTCAACAATCATTCGTCTGCAGATACGGAATTCTCAGAATTTCGGAAAATTTCTCATTTATGCTGGAATCATAGCTATTATGGGTTTATGGTCATCAATAAAACTCGAGAAATGAATGAAGGAAGGTATAGATGTGGTTTTCATACATTCATTAAAATAAAATAATTTTATGTGTTTATATAAATATACCGTCACACAGTTATTATCTACATAGTGTCATCAGTAGTCATACGATACAGGTATATTACATTTATTATTTACAATGAACAAAGAAAAAGTCTTGTTGGAAAATTTAATAACATCAAAAAAAAATATACAACGAAAAATAATGGAAATGAAACGTGGTGTTATAGATTCTGAAAACTATTTCCGTGAAGCATTTAAGCCGATAATTGAACCATTGAGTACACATGCATAACAAAATGAAATATATAACACACAGTCGAAGGTACTAGAAAATAAATCAGAGACCTCCTACATAAGTGAAGAAGATAATGATGATGAATTAAATTCATCATATGAAATTTTTTTAAATAACCATCCTAAATCAACACGTTATGATAAATCTTATGGTATGTATTATGATAAAGATAGTGATTCATATAAAATAGGAAAACATTCTGTTACTTTTAGTCACGGCAAATTACTGTTGCTTAATAAATACAACTATTGCAGATATAGAATCTTATTACAATATATTGAAAAATAGTGGAGTCCATTTAAAAGGAGATGGAAAGCCTAGAACCTCGAGGTACCATAAATGGGTGACTGTTGTAAAACCACTGTATAATCGAATGAAAATGGAGGAAAAACAGTTTAACGAAGAAATAAGTAAAATTAATGAGAATACAACTCCTCGAATTAATTTAAAATCATTTAACAATCATTTATCTAGTTCAAGCGCTAAACGCAGAAAAATAACACAAGAATTTGAACCATTTGATTTTAATCCAGAAGCAAACAGTTCCATGTCTGCAAATACCGTAGTTGAAAAGATGTTTAATTTTACTTCATCACCAAAGACTATGAAAGGTTCTGGTTTATATAAAGATGTCTTACCTCAAACCCAATTAGTTTATTATGACGATCCGAATGAGCTAGTAACTAGATTAAATCTTTTGACATCATCACAAAGTGTTGGTAATACTGGTGTGAATAATGAAATAATATCTATTTTAGAAGAACTACGTGAGAGAAATATTATAGTATAATGACTACCTTAGAGAGTATAGCTAATGAGTTACATCGGCCAGCGAGAAAAATATTTCCTAGACGCAGTGTAGTAACTAGTAACGCGGTTTATTGATGACCTCTGGCAAGCTGATTTAATGGACATGCAATCTCATTCTAAACAAAATTATGGTTTTAAGTATATTTTAGTTGTCATAGATACATATAGTAAGTACGTATGGCTTGAGGCGTTGAAAAATAAAACATCGAAAGAATGTACAAAAGGTATGTTTAATATACCTATTGAAAAAAGCTCATACGAAATTATTACAGACAGATATGGTACAGAATTTTACAATGATCAATTTCAAGATTTAATGAAAAAATACAGAATTAAACATTACAGTTCATACAGTGTTATTATATGTGCAATCGCGGAACGCGTGATCCAGAGTCTTAAAAATAATATATATAGACATTTTACTGCTACTGGTACATGGAATTGGTATAATACACTATCAAAAATTACACAAAATTATAATAATACAAAACATAGAACAATCAAATGTACACCGAATGAAGCTCGAATGGATACAAACAAAATTAAATTTAATACACAAATAAATGATACATTATGTAATCCAAAATTTAAAATTAATGATAAAGTAAGAATATCTAAGTATAAACATATATTTAGTAAAGGATATACACCAAATTGGACAACGGAAATATTTACAGTTTCAAAAGTTTTACAGACAAATCCAGTAACTTATCAACTAAAGGATGAATCAGACAATATAATCTTAGGTGGTTTTTATGAACAGGAAATTAAATTAACTGGTTTAAAAATACTTAATGAAATTAGAAACAAACGATTAAAAGAATTTTATGTACGCGGATTTCGATTGTTATTAACTTCAACAACGTTAGAAATGTTCAAACAAATATTGAAATCATTAATGACAGTTATTTTAAGTCACACAGATGGTTATCTAGATGACAATAATACGAAACCAAATTCTTCAGAAAGTAGTAGAATATTTTTATTGTCATTAATAGACTCTACATCATACAAAGAAAATAACTCTGAGGAATTGGAAATCCACCATTTAGAAAATGCAAGTGAGGAGTTAGATGAAAATCCAATAACAATCTATGAGCAAGACGAAGTTAAGATTTTCATTGATGAAGTAGAAAATGAAAGTAATATTGATGCATTAATTGAAGGCAATAGGGAATCAGCATACTACTTACCAGGATTAATAAAAGATTTGAAACGTTATTGCTATGATTTTCCTCTATGGACTTGAGTGATGACTGATAAATTTAAATCGCCTTATGTTGACCAGGCTAAATGCTGGTCCGACCTATGCAGATCCGTTGACTCCGACCCGTGGGGTCTTCCCTACAAAGTCGTCACCAAACGCATCGGTCGTCGACGTCCAGGAATTGAAGCCCGCGGCATGGAGTCAGAGATCGCCGATCACCTCTTCCCGAACCCCCCAGCGACGGACTGGGCACTCGAGCCCCACCTACCAGAAACCGCAGAAGATGAAACCGTTGAAGACTTCACCCTGGCCGAACTGGCCAAGCCTGCAAAGACTTCCCCCGGTAAGGCAAACCGGCCCCCGATGGTATCCCCAACGAGGTTCTAGCCAAGGTGTTCCTCCGGAAGCCTAACATCCTACTCAGCGTCTACAACAACTGCTTGGCCAACACCACCTTCCCTTCCCGATGGAAGGAATCCAGACTGGTACTATTGCACAAAGGCCCCGGCAAGCCGATAACCGAACCGTCCAGCTATAGGCCGCTGTGTATGCTTGATTCCTCGGGGAAACTCTTAGAGCGGCTAATTCTGGCAAGACTCGACACGCACCTCGATAGCACCGGTCATAGATCACCAAACCAATACGGGTTTCGCCAAGGCAGCTCGACCTCTGACGCAATGGAACGACTGCTGAACGCCGCACACGGCGCAGCGTTAGGCGCGGCACAGCGTTAGGCGCGGCACAGCACAGGGATATTTGCGTGGCTGTGTCTCTAGATGTGAAGAATGCATTCAACACGGCTCCCTGAAGAAAAACCTAACCTGTCTTCCACTCGGGAAAAACTCATAAATCGAATGACTCTGAAGATGGTTGCTGAATGATCCTTGAGCTATATTACACATTACTTTTATAGAATTAATTGTGTTTAAATTTACAGCTTTTTCCGATCGAAGAATGTTGTATGGATTATATACTCGTTTTTCAAAACCGAATACAGGTGCTATACTATATGGATATTCAAAGTGTAGTATCCCATTACATTTTATATACGATCTGAAATCATCAGGATCAACCGTAATGTCGAATGTTAAATTGGTTAAGTTTTTACTATCATAGGCAACTATTTGCTTCTTAACTCGATCCTTAATATCTTCAATTTCATAACAACCCTCTTCCAATGTAATAAAACATATCGTAGGATTATTATTGTTTTCATTATCAACTACTTGTATAGAAAATTTATTATTATTTTCATTAATATTTGGGAATGAATTAAATGACTGTAAACATAACAAAGCCATTTCTGAGTCATCGTAAAGGTTTATAGGCGGAAAATAATTTACAGATAATACAGTTGAATTTCCAGTCAAACTTAATGTAATAGATTCATGCATTGTAAAAATTCAAGACATAAATGACCACAGTTAAATGTATTGAAGTCTTGATAGTTGGAATAGTTATATACTATTTTGAACTGTCTGAAATAATGTTGTAATTCAATTGGTGGGGGTAAATCACCAAAGCTATCAAAATATACAACTTTGTCCTTATTTTTATAAAACGATACCCAATGGCTTCCATCGCCTGAAGATATATCCAAGTTTAATATACCACATTCAATAGCTTGCGGTTTTTCAGGTAAGTTATCACGTGAAAAGACTCCACGAAATGATTGGTTTTCAATTTTTTACGGTATATTTTATAATATTCATGAGGCGTGCTGTCAGGTAGCGTGATCATCAGTTTTTTTTTCTTAACCTATTCTTGTTTGTTTCATACCACTACCTTTGGGTTCTTTTTGAATTTTTAACCGCATTATACACACTAGCACCTCCAGGCATCAAACTACCAAGTGCTGACAATCCTGCAATTAGGTATTAAGGGAATTACACCTCCTGACCGTCTCGGTGCTAAAATCAGTCTTTTACCACCATTCTTTTCTTAAGATTCTTTTTTCTTCGCTGCTAGTATTCCATTTGGTTTTAGAGCACTTTTCCGTTTACAACCCATACCTATTTTTCTTTTAGCTTTCATTATGTTTGTTACTGCGTACGCAACTAATTTCTCTTTTCTAGGTGTATCTTTTGCTTTAAATCTTTCCCAAGCACGATTTTCTAACACTTTATCAGCTTTATGTCTATCGTCTAAATTTTTACTCGCTGCATACACAATATCGTGATCACGACAAGCAGCATCCAATGGGTTTATTCCTTTATCACCACGATCTAGTCTCTTTTTAATTTCGTGCCAGGACCACAATACTGATATCCTGAAACATGGAATTCGAACGGGAGACTATTTATAAGGGAGTTTACAAATCCTTTACCAGTCTTGTTTGAATTGTACTTACGAATTGAACACGCCATCTGTAACGGCTATAAATTTTAAAAATCTAGAGTATTTGTATGGAGGAACAACCTGAATTAAAAATATGATCGTCAGGTATTGCCCGCTCCCGATTATGGTAATTGTCGTGCGATGGTAGATGACTGTAATAGGTAGGTAAATAGAAAAATGGATGACGGAAAACTACAGCGAGAGAAATAACAATAACGTTGTTGTTGTATGAAAATTATCACGGAATATGACGAATATATTAAAACGTTGCTAACAGGTGAAGATGCTTACAAACTATGTTAGTAGTAGGTGGGGGCAACCACAAGCGGTCGCCAATACAGAGGGACAAAAAAAGAACAATAATAAAATTACAAAAAAATTGATATAAATCATAATACCACGTCGGGTAACGGAAGAACATAAACAAATGAAATCAGCTGTGTACGACCTGATAGCGACGATACTGCAGCTGATAGCGGGTATTGACAAGTGACAACTGATGGTGCTACCGTTGTCCCGCCGGCAACGATAATGGGCAGCTGGAAGTTGACCGGGCTGCGGCGGCACACCCACACGTCGACTTGGACGAACAAACAGTCGACGAACGGGAAGGCTCGTAACCACGTGACGAACACGGCGGATCGCACTGCGCACACACCGCGCGGACGATAACGGCAACTTAAAACACAATGTGGTTTTGGCACGGGCGGCTACAAAACGCGATTTGTGTGTGCAACGAGGGGCACGACACGGAACAGAAAGCACAGACAGCTAGGGCGCTTGGACAAGCCAAGATGGCGTGCGTTATTGAACGACGACGGCACGCCAGTTCGCGTAGGTAACAATAATACGATGATTGCCAAGACGGCTGAGAAAAGCGGCAGGAACGGTGACTTCGC